>VYZQ01002084.1:169353-262598 GCA_013400655.1 Mystacornis crossleyi
AAGTGTTTGCACAGAGTGCTGAAAGCCATTATGTTCGGCAGTATCTGCCCTATTTATCCAGCTCCCAGCTGGCTGCAGAGTAGCTTTCATCAGTGGGTCTGAACTCACGAATGCTGACACAGAGATTATCTGCCCTGTGAAGAACAGTTTAACCAGATTAATCTGTGGGAGGTCTCCTCAGCCTCTTCCCTGCAGAGCCCTACGGTGACGGATTGGCATAATCTCAGAACCTATGGCGTATGCTCCTCCCCTCCCCTTCCCGGAGGAAGGTACCTGATTCCTCAGGATGCTTAATCCCATTTTCCAAACTGGGCTTGGCTGCTTTGCAGTGCCCACCCTCCCCCTTCAGGGAAGGGCCGATCCTGAAGGACAGCGGTGGGATGAGGCAGGACATTGCTTTCCTTTTCCACACCCCGGAGCTGGCAGCCCTGCTCCCAGCACGGTGTATTATGGTAGTAGGCACACAGAGCGAAGCCCCGTAGCCCCCAACCCCTTAAACCTATCAGGTTCACACAGCAGGGTGAAGTAAGGGGAGTTACTGACTGTCCTTTCTCACCTGCTGACTCCAATTTGCTTGTTTTCATTACAGTAGATAAAGAAACAAACCATTTAGTCAGCAAATCCAAGCCCAGAAAACACTCGCGTTCCCTCAGCAACTCTTGCATTGTCAGAGGAGACAGAAGCAGGAAAGACCGATCAAATAACACCTTACCCAGACTTAAACATGGGAGGAAGGTTTGACATTAGCGTTTCTACAACTGCCTCTCTTTAACTGCCTCTCTTTTTTTTTTTTTCCCATACTTTTACTTCCCTCTCTCCCCTTCAAGCCTAGCTTTAAACATCTCAAAACGGGCCGATTTTAAGGTGAACTAGATATGCCAGCAATGGATGATGACTAATACACTGTGAATGACAGAAACTTGGTGGAACATTAAAAAGAAAATGAGATATTATAATACCTGGCTGCAAGTTATATAGAAAAGTGGGTTCAAGCCAAAGGGTTGAAGGAATAATGCAGTCTTTTCAATACCTCAGTGGAGTTAATTCAGAAAACCTTAAAACTCTTAAGGGGGGAAAATATGTGCAGAAGATCATACCATCAACTCTGCATGAATTCACAAACCCGGGAGTTGCAATACATTTATAATCCCATGCTGCACATCTATCATCAGGGCTGTAGCTAAAGACAGCTGGGTATGCAGTTTTGAAAGAACACACAATTTATAGAAAATTAAGATGGGGGAATTCACCTGTAAGCTGGCACAAAGAGCACAGCAGCTCCTCTGCTCTTTAAACAATTGCTTCTTGGAACAGCTAATTCAAGCACCCACAAGCAAAAGCAGCAATTCCTGACTTAATTTTCAGCAACATGCAGGAACTAAATCAAGAAGTGACAATGTCTGAGCCCTTAAGTAATAGGGTTCACAATGTAATTAAGTTCAGTGTCCTAGGAGGAGGTAGTGAATGAAGAGATACACAAATGACACTAGATTTCAGAAGACTGTTTAGAGCACAACGGGAGTCATTCAGAAGGACATTAATTCAGTGTAGAGGAAGAAAGTGCTGTACAGATGGTTTAAATAATATATAAATGATGTGGGAAGAGAGCTCTTGGTGGGGTCTGCAGAGGATACAGGTTATTTTGGGGAGTTCACAACAGCCTCTCAAGACCAGAGAGAATTCTTGGGTGTTGGACTGAGACTTAACCAAAGCAAGGCAGATGGCCAATACAATGATAAGTGACACTGTCAATTAAAACAAACTGATTATCCTGGAAAACCCATATCAAAGCTGTTCCAAGTCCTCTGTCAGGATTTTGAGAGGCAACAGCCTATGCACAGGAGCTAGTGTCCCTGCACCCAGCTCAGCACTGCCCAGCCACACACAGTGCCATCAGAAAAGGTGTCCAGCTGCAAAAGGACCAGAAGGAGGAAGGATGCAGATAATAAGCAGGACTCATTATCTCAGGTTGCAACAGTTTTTGCAGAACCTGAGAGGGTTCAGAGAAAGGTGACAGAAGCAATGGACAGCCTGGGAACACTGTTGTCTCCAAGGAAGGGAAATTTTGGGTTGGTTTCTAGTCCCTTTTACCAAGGAAATCCTCTTCCCTACTACAAGCACCAACTGCATTAGCAGTACCCTTGATTCCTGCCAGGCAGGGCTGTCACCACACTATATTACTGTTGGAGATTTTTGATCTGCTATTGCATTGGTCCTACTTCTGCTGTAAAACACACAAAAATATTTCACAGCCTCTGACGTGTGAGAGTACATTTTTGGCAGCTCATTCTGGACTTAGCACAGGAGCTCATGATTGCAGAGTGCCTGATAAGGCAACTCCCGCCATCCCTTTTGGTCCTGAGCTCATCTGAACAGAAAAAACTCATAGAAGTGCGTAAAATAATAAAACCAATAACTGGTGAAATTCTGTGCTCCGAGCACTGGGCCAAGAGGATACACAGTCATTAGAAGATGGCAAATCCAGCGTGGCAGAAATGAAATACTGCTCTGCTCTCCCTCCTCTCCTCCCAATTTCAATATATGATTAAACAGCAGAACTCTGCCACAGAAGGCAGCAAGACCAGGATCCCCACATCACTCAATAAAGAACCAATCAATTGGTAGGAAAATAAATCATTGCCAGAGATTCAAAGTCCCATCACTGACACCCATCTCTAACCCATACACGTGAGATAAATCCACCCTTGCCTGCAGCAAGGTCTGGACATCTTTTTGTGAGGTGCTTCCTGCTGTGGTTAATCACCAGCAGTTATGTATGACACCAGCTCAGCCATTCCTCTTTCATCCAAGCTGGATGACATTTATAATCAAAGCAATCACATTTACTGCTTGATTTTTTGAAGTGCTGAAGCATATTAGAGTCATATTCAGAAAAGCAACCTCTGAGCCAGAGAATGAAGCAAGTAAAGGGCAGCTACCAGTCGCAGCAGATAAAGCAGGCATCAGCATTAACTTCTGTGATGCTCATTTGGATCTTTTTCCACTTCCAGGATCAGTTTCCTTTCATCGAGCCAGACCTTCACAGAGCAGGTCAAGCAAACCCTGCTTAACATCTCATTTTCAATTTATCGAAAGAATTTTAAAACAATTTTTTGTATTAGTATAACTGCTATGATTCATGCTAATTGACAGCCCAGAAAGTAGAGACACCTTTCAGGCACCAGTCAGGCACTTATCACCCTCCGTACTAGTCACTGTCAGAGAGGCCAGACCAGCATATCAGACTCAGTCCAGCACCACACAGGCCCAACATCCTTATCCCTCTCCACATCAGTTTCTTCTGCAAGATGAACAGGCAGAGGAATGTTTGCTTAGCTCAGTGTCCAAAGAAAATGCAGCTACAAGATGGTATTGCACTGGGAACTGCTGAAGTGACACAAGCCAGTTTCAGGATAAGTAGACTGCTTTGCCAGCCAAATTTTTTGCATTGCTTTATCTAGCTCAGTTAGCCTGACTGCCAAATGCCCAAACCTTCTCTGAGCTTCCAGCTCCTTTTCAGTCATGGCACTTGACCATCTTTTCTTTATGGATTGTCAGACAATGAGAACAATGCTCCCAATTCCTAATTAATTTGCTGTTCATTTCCTTATCATTGAAAAGGTGTATGCCTGCAGGACTGAAGCTTACACACATGTATTATGGGCAGCTAGAGCATGCTGCTTCCTTTCAATGTAAGATTAGTCTAAATCTCAATAACATTGCTCCCTGCCTGCTGCTGCTTTTCATTGCTCCCAGGATATTATTTATTCCTTCCCACATCCCCCAGGGTATTCCTCATTTCTTTTTCCTCTTGCATCACTTCCCACTCCTTCCACCCCCCACCTACTTCCCTGCCCCACTGTAACAATTCCAAATTTCTTCTCCTCCATTACTCTCCTGCCACCTTGCTAGATGTCACTACTTTTATTCTTGCACATTTCCACCTTTGCCCTAACATATTCTCACTTTGCAGCCCTCCCTCTTCTCAGGAAAGCAGAGGGGGAGGGAAACACCACCTCTCATTTTTATACACAGCATAGACCCAGCCTGTTTTTAGATCAGGCTCTGACAGAGTCAGAGCACTGGAACTGCCTGGGATAGCTAATGATCTCATCTTCTGCAAAGCAAAGCAGGAGCTTTTCTCTTGGCTCATTCTCTTTGACCTTAGCACAGCCTTATACGCTGAGCTCTTCCATCCTTCTGGAATTCACCATTGGCATCTCCTGTTTCTGCCCACCTTCCCCTCGTTTGTGATACACCCGCTCTCCTGACTGTAGGTAACGCCTTCTCTGTAGTGCTGTCTCCACACACACACTCTTCCTTGCTGTGGCCTTCTGATCCCCTTTCAAAACACAAAACCATGTGTGCTTCCTCCTGGACTGCAGCAGTACCTGGAAACGGCTGCCATCATGGATGGAAGTGCTTCCAGACTTTATCACTCCTGATGATGGCTGTCAGTAAAGTCTAGGACACTGCTAAGACTTGTGGGGTTGAGCTAGAGCCAAGGAAACAGTGATAGGGCTTCCAGTCTGACTGACTGGTAATTGGCATATTCCTTCTCTTAATTTTGTGCTTGAGCTGATGCTTCTCTCCCCAGAAATCACAGAATGTTCCGAGTTGGAAGGGACCTGCAAGGATCATCAAGTCCAGCCCTTAAGTGAGTAGCCCATACAGGGATCAAACCCATGACCTTGTTGTTATTAGCACCGTGCTCCAACCAGCTGAGCTCATCTCAGCACTAAGATGCGAGTCAGCAGTGTCAGAGACGTGCAGCAGCCAGGCCTTTGCGCTTGAAGGATCCTAACAACACAGTTTCCAGTGCCTTCGAGGTGGGTTGCAAGTGCCACAAGCCACGAGGAGGCATTAGTCAGCCTAACACCTTCACAAACACAAAGCTCTTTTGAACACTCAAAATATTTTGTCCCTTTCCTCCTCTGAAAGCCTCCAGCATTTCTACGGCCTTAAAGTAAAACCTCTTCATCCCTGGGACAGAAACTTTTCCTATTGTTGTAAATTCCCTCCAGATTTCCCCTTGACTTGTTGCTAAGTCAAACAACCCATAAATGGAACTTTTAATTCTTTTCTGCTAGAGGGGGAAAAAAAAAAATCCATCCAGATCCTTTGGCATTTCCCTTGTTTTCTCTTTCACTGCTTTTCCTATTTTGCTCTTCCCAAAATCCCTCCCAGAACTTAGAGTACTCAGTGTGTAACAACTGCAATCACACAGGAAAAAGGAGGACTACATGCCAGCTCTACAATGTGATTTCTTGCTTTACATCTAAAACTCTTTAAAGCAGGGACCATTTTGTCTTTCTATGTTCACACAAGGTCTACCATAACCAGTTCCTGATCCTCCCACGTAACAGTAAGAGCAAGGTGCTCTGAACTGCACAATTTAAGCTTTTACAATTTTTGTCTCTAACCTCCAGGAGTCCCCTTTTCAGGAACAGGTCTCCGTGCCAGTGATCCCCAGGATGACCTTTCCTGCTGCAGGGAGAGAGGGTTGCAAGGGCTGAGACACAAACACGAGGCATCACTAGTTCTGCTGCTCACAAAACTAATCCCTTCAACCTCTCTGGGTTTGCCCACCTAGCAGCACATCTCAGGTCAACTTCTCCTACAGCTCTGTGCTCTCTGCACCACAACACAACGTTTTACTTCCTCCCTATCTTCCCAACATCTCCTCAACAGTTTGCCACCATGTCTAGGTCCATTCCTTGTTCCCACCAGTGCACACTACTCAGCACAGTGTGCCCTCCCAGCATGGCAAGTGTTGGCAGCCACCACGGCTGCTCCTGCACTGCGTGGGTGCTGTTTGGCCATCTGGCACAGCAGGCTGCCTGCCCAGGTCACTGCCTTTCAGTAGCTGGTGGATCCAGCAGAACAGACAATGTCTCTGCTCTGCCCATCCTTCCTTGGGTGAGGGCATTAGTAGGACTGCACTCCTCCATCCACCCAGCTGAGACTGAAATCAGCCAAAAGGTTCTTACAGGGAGGCATTGATCACCTCCATTTCCTTAGGAAACAGAGCTAAAAATAACAGTAGTAATAGCGTTAACAGTGCAGTTCAAAATTGCAACGAACTTTTCTTCTGATGCTTTGATCTGTAACTTCATATGTAATTTACTTACCTTTATTACCTGTAGGACTCTCAAAACGTGTGCTGTACATCTGAATGGGTTTCAGATGTACAGATGGGAACAGTTATTTAGGGAGAAGCCTAATTAATCATCACTACAGTTTTCCTGAGTGTCCCTTCACTGCAACCTTTATCCACACTTTCATTTCCTCTTATCCTGACCCATTTCCCTATTTTGCCTCAAGTCCCACTTCACTCGACCATGCCCCCGATATCACTCTTATTGTTCATGTTGTACAAGGAAAAGCTATCATCTTTCTTACTCTTGAATAGATTCATTAATCTCCAATTCATTTAGAAGAAACTAGTTTAAATTTCCCCTTTTAAAAGTTTTGTCTCTGGCCTCTTTTCCATCCTTTTCTGCATTAAAAGTGAAACAACACTGCTGAAGATTGAGGGGCCAAGAGGAGAAGCAGCTCAGGAACAAACCAACACGTTAAATCCTAAAAGCTGCTACTCCCAAATATTACACCAATGATCTCTAAATTACTTGCAGTATGAGGCAACTCCATCACTTAAAAATTCAGTAACCAAAATTCACAAACCAAATTGGGGAATTGGCAGGCCACACTTTGCATTTGGAAAGCACCTTGGGAGCCAACCCAGAAACCTCTATACAAGGGACTTTCAAGTTAGGCCCCACAAGTGGAATAAAATAATTTTTAAAAGCATAGTATCTAAACATCTGGAAGAGTATGCTGTGACAAACTACTTTTTTTTTTATACACACTAAAGAAAATAGTGTCCTACCACCCCCTGAATATGTCAAACATGACAAGCTAGAGAATGAATAAAATTGGTCAATATTTGTACCACATCGGTGTTAAAATCCTTCCTCTGGCAGTGAATTTCGTGAGAGATAAAGACTCATTTCTAGGCTGTGTCACATTTTAAACACACTTAGCTGGAAATGAGAACACACAGCAAGTGACAAAATTGCAGACAACGCCAAGTTATTTGAGGCAGCCAAGACCAAAAGGAATAGGGAAGAACCTGAGTGAGACTTAAGCAAACAGACTGCGATAATAAGTTATATTCAATGTTGCTAAATGCAAATAATACCTCTAAAGAGGAGAAAACTGTGTATTATTCACACATCTTTCAAATTTATGAAATAACTCTCTTACCAAAGAAAGGAATCTAGATGGCAATAGGAACAGCTGAATGCTGAGCTCAGCTTACTGTGCAGCTGTGGCAAAAAAAAAAAAACAAAAAACAAAAAAAAAAAAAAAAAAACAAAAACCACAAAAAAACCCCAAACAACCACGATGTCAGAACACAGGAGGAACAGGATGAAGCAATACAAAGACTGTGCTGAGCCCTCTATAATTCAGGGCTGGAATCACACTCAGATTATTATATGCAGTGCTGATCACCATCTCAAGGGGGGGGCGGGGGGGGAATGGAAAAGATTTTAAATAGTGAGGCTGAGTAAAATAAAACCATGACCATGGTCACACTTTGCAATTTTGGAAGAGACAATCTGCAAGAGCTGTCAGTGTGAGTACCCAGCTATCCTAAGGCCATTCCCCATGCCCCTATCTTCTCCACTGCATTTCAGGAAAAACAGGGATTTCCCCCCATATCACTCCCTATCAAGGTGTTTCAATTGTTTCATGACTGGCCCACAAAAATCAATCTTGCGTTGAATTTAACTTCTGTGTGTAATAAAGCTCATAGCTGGAAATATATCTTGTTTTTTTCAGTGGTTCACTTCTCCCTTCCCTCTACTGTTGCTATTATTGAATTCCCTACTTCTGTTATGTAAAGTAATTTGTGCTATTGTGTTCAGAGAATACAGCTAGCACAGTAGATAGCACACAAAATAAGATGATATTGTATCACTTATCTGAAAATCTGTGCTTAGAGCAGAGGAGAAAGGAGGAGAGAGGGCGCCTGCAGGAGCAGCAGGTGAGGGTCTGTGAGGGGACCCGGACCAGAGCAGAGGTGGGCACTGCCTCACGGTGCTGCATGTGCCACTCAGCAGCCAGCAGCCCAGGGGACATGGCACGTGTGTATCACAGATCCTCGGTCCCCACCGTCCCAGGCGATGATCGCCATGGAACAGATATATGGAGCAAAAAGGGTCTTCCATCCCTCTCTTCCTATGCCAGGCAAACAGCCTGCAGCAGAGCAGCCTCCTGGCAGCTCAGAGGGTTGCCCAGCTACTGGATCCTGTTCTGTGGGTCTGAAAGAGGAGCTGTGGCAGAAATTATAAAACTCTCCTCCTTTTGGATGAAGGAAAGGATTTTGCAGCACATGGGTTTGCTTTGGCTAATTAAAAGCACAAGGCCATGCAAGGAAAGCAGCATTTTAATAGCTGAAAATAGCTGGAATTAAAACTAATCACGAGCATTTAGCATGCGGCAGATAAAGATATTCGAAAGAGTTTCAGCCAGGAGCCTGTGGGCTGCCTTTGCATAGCTGCAGGATAAAAGGTACAGAGTCCCTCATCGATGCAGCATCACATCCACCTTTCTGCCTGTGTGCTTTGCCACCTTCCTTGGGGGCTTCAGAGTCCTGCCAGGGCGGCGCAGAAAGTGTCGGGCCTCCACTCCTCAAGGACTAAATCTTAGCTCCCACCTTGACACAAAGTCACCTCAATCCTGGATAAGGGAGTCTCCTTAAGCATCAACAGGACATGGAGTGGGTGTCTCCTTTGCAATATGGAGATGGAAAACCTCCAGGCTCCTACGGCAACTAACCATGTCAGACAGCCGAGAGCCACCACATACTTCACACTGCTGAGGGAGGGTGTCTGATTCACCCCAATCCACCTCCTGCCCCAGCCTGAAGCCACGACTTGAGCAGCAGCTCTCTCGTCATCCAAACCCTGCTCTCACATAGACCCGAAATGGGAAATCACTTGAAGCACATGAATGCTCATTGTTTATGGGTCACTGCTTGGACCAGCTGATTCATTACTGGGGCCTTTCCTCTTACAATATTTAGTCCTTGGCTCTATTGCAGATTCCCCCAAGTGGGGACGGAATACATGTTTGAAGCAAATTTGAGGTTACATCAGGACAGTGCACTCTTTCCAGCTTCCTAGAAGTTTCCTACATCTCCATTTTCTAGCATCCTCCTACAGACCCTAATCATGAATGATTTATAGCAAAATTCAAAAGAAAGGGGACTCAGCTTACAGTCCTGAATGGCTTCTCCCTCCAAATTATCTGTCATTTCTTTCGCTGATTTTTCTACCATATTTCTGAACATTCAAATTGCTTTAGAAATGCCCTTTAATTCATTAATGTTATGTTTCAGCTACTGAGATGCAAAGATGTACAAGTGAATAATTCTAGCCCATAATCGCACAGTCAAACCATCACTGGAAGTAAAAGAGCTCTTTAACATCTATCACAGGCTATATTTTCACAAACCCACAGCTCAGTGGTCACGCCAAGCCACACAGGTGAGGATACCTGCTTGCATGAGGACAAGCATACACTGTGTGAAGGGCAAAGATCCGTCACACCACAATGGGACTCGGAATTTAAAATACACATCAGAGTCTGGATCAGTGGAGCACCACTTTTGCAGGCATGTTCTCTGCCTTTGAACCACGCTCAGCGAGGCCTAAGACTGCAGGTGGACTGAAATTACTTAAACTGCCCCCACTGTGTGACAGATGGACAACATGACAGTTACCCTGCAGACCTAAACAAGATTCCAGTGTTTTAGCAGTACCTGGCAGCACATGTTCAGCCATAGGAGTACCTGGCCATAGAAACGCAAAGAGCTTTGCTTCTAATGGGCCTGATTTAATGCTACTAAATGATAGAAGCTAGAATATCACTATTTCCAAATGAGTAAGAGAAGTGGGGAGATTTGTTTGCTTTTCCCTGGAAGAGGCAAACTTTTTCTTATCCAAGCAGCAGTTCCCTTTGCAATAGCTTCTACCCAGTATCAAATCATCCTTTTATTTCTGATGACAAGGTCGGCAGCTCCACCTTACCTTCAGAGCCCTTACCACTCCCAGCAGACTGTCTATCCCATATACCAAATTCACAGCAAAAATGATGATCCATATCCTTTTCCTTTGGGGCCTAGATGGGGAACAATCATCTATGAAGCAGGGTGATCCCCACTCAGATGCCACACTGGTCAAATCAGACAGCTTTCTTTAAAGCAAGGAAAGGTTCATGAGTACGTGTTCTGCCCCAGCAGCAGAGGCAGCTAACAAAGAGGATGTAACACTGTATTCTCAGGACTTTCACCAGTAGGTTAAGGAAAGTGTTTATTTCCCTTCATACTGTACACTTACTAGGCCATACCTGGGTACTCGGATCAGCTCTAGATCTGTCAGCACAAGAAAGTTGTTGACAAACTGGATCAGGTTCAGTCTAGGGCCACCAAGGGCCTCAGGGGACTGAAGGACTTGCCCTGCAAGGAGAGGCTGAGAGACTGGGGCTTGTTCAGCCTGGAGAGATTTGAGAGAACTAACAGCCCTCTATCCAGTACAAAGAAGAGATGGAGCCAGGCTTTTTACTGCAGTACATAGCAGGAGAAAAGGAAACAATAGCTTTTAAATGAAATGGAAACAAAAGAGTCTTCCCTACTTAGATAGTGCAGCTATTGCAGCCATTGCCCAGAGGGGTGGTGCAGACTCCATACTCTGAGGTTTTCAAAACCCAGTTGGAAAAAGCCCTGACCAGCCCAGCCTAAATTCAATCCTGACCTTGGTTTGAGCAGGAGGTTGGTCTCCTGAGGACCCTGAAAACCCTTCCAGTCTGAAGGATTCAGTGATTTTTTTCTTTGCCCCTCAAAACTACAGCACCAATTTCCTTAACTTTTAATCCCATCCAGACATTCAAATACAGTGGACATCTCAATAGCTAAATAAAATGGGACAGCTCTGAAAAACTAAACCTGTTCCTTAATCACACACACATACACACAAAAATCAATAGACATATCTGAGGGAATCTTCCCTCTCTTCATCCTACACAAAGGCAATGCCCCTCTGCCCTCTACACAGAGATCCTTTCCTGAGGATGGATGCATTATTTGATCTCTCACTCTTGTTTATAATGTTACAGCTCTACAGCTACCCTTACTCTACAATTTGACAGCCTTTTTCTCTTGCCAGAGAAGGAAGAATTTTTCCTGCTATGACATGAAGAGATGTCACTTCTGTACTGCTGTCGTTTTCCCCAGATGCACATCACTCTCCCAGTCTCTGAGGGAATGTGCATATTCATACAAAGTTGGAAACGAATATGCCTGAATCAGCCCCTAGACTGGGCATGCATACACAGCCTTGTGCTAACACACCCACCCACTCAAAGATTAACTAAATTTTGACCTGATTGCATCCAATTAACCTGAATTTCTCACTTTCTTGCAAAGCAGTTTCCTTTGCAAACCCGTTGGCCTTTACCTCGTGGCTATATTGTGAGTGTGATGCCCTAGAAAAATGCAATGCAATGAGAGAAAAACAAAGCAGAGAGCATAAATGGGAGGAAAAAGAGAGACAAGAACCAGGAAGATGTGTAAATAGAACAAAGAGGAAAAGGAAAAAAGTGAAGAGAAATCAAAGCTAAATAAGGCACAGAAGCAGAGTATGTAAAGCTGGTAAAAGTCAGGAGGGCGCAGTGGATCTAAGAAGAGTTACAGAAATATATTTGGACCAAGAGAAAAAGGGTCCAGTCCTGAGGGCAGGGGAGACAATACAAAGCCAAACCCACAGAGCTAATTAGAAGACATATTAGAGAAAGCTACAAGCTGCAATCAACACGGGCTGAGTTCCTGGAGCCCATCACTCCCAGTGCTTCCCAGACAGCCGTCAGTCTCCTTCACTGCAGGTGCATCTCTGGCACAGCAGATCCAGCATGAGCTGGGGACATCACATCCCATGGTGACATAGCAGAGAGAATGGGGGCAGACAAAGATGGAAAGAGAGCAAACCAGAAATGGTATTAAATGAGACCAAGCCCATTTATCAAACAAAGCAGGAAAGAAATAGAAACTTATTTTTGGATAGTGCTTCTGAAGTGAGTAACCCTGCCCCCTCCCTGCTTGGTCCTCTAGCCCACCTCCCTCCCTCAGTTCACTGCTCTATTTTGGGTTTAATTATACACTGTGCACAGGGACAGAACACACCAAGATCTTCCCTGGTACAGAATTTAAACTCTTCTATTTTACCTGTCCCCATTTTCATTTCACACAGGCTTATTAAAAGAAGGAAAAGAAAATAATTTTGTTTCTCCTATGAACCAGAACACCATTTGTTTTTTCCCCCTTCAATCAGGCCTCTGTGCCTCAGTGTCAAGGTAGCTCTGTCAATTATGAGCAAAGGTTTTATGAGGTCATTTTTTTTTATCTCCTTTTAAAAGAGGACCTAGACTGAAAGGGGAAAAATGTAAACGAGTGTAAAGTAAAAAAAAAAGGGGAGCCAAGAAGACAAGAAGGGAGAAGTGACATATTGAATTTTTCTGTAAGAAAAATTATCGCACGCAGGTACTGGAAACCATTTCTGCTACTTTGGGTATGTCCCCCCAGTACCACTGGAGGCCACCTGACAAGACCAAGTAGTCACTCTTGGTGCAACAGCACGGTATGCCAAGTCTGGTGCATATCCTTGGCCACTGAGGTGGGAGGTGGCAGCAGGGAGGAGGCACTGACAGGCCAGAGACCAGGTCTGGGCAGAGATAAGATGGGGCTAGAGGAGCCCATCCCATATAGAGACCATCTAGCATCGAGAGACCAGCATCCCCCCTACAGCCCTGGGCTGCCCCCTACAAGAAGTGCAAACCTCATTTGGAGACACCCTGACAAGAGGAGAGGAGAGCACCAGTTTTGGGGACAGCACACAGCAAAGACTATGAGCAGGCTAAAATAAATAAGCCCCTTGCCAAGTCACAGGTCAGAAGTGCCAGAGCCCACACAAGATTAAAGAGAAGCTGTCACCACTGCAAGAAAACTGTACTGATGGTATTCAGGATGGACTCGCAGTTTCTACATACTTCTTATCACAAAAAAAAGCTTTTTTTCCCCCAACCATCCAGCTGCAACGTCTTCCTCTGCTGCCTGAGACCTTGCAATTAGCACTACTAACTGTTTGCACAGTTGCAGTGCTTACATGCCCTGGTCTAGTCAGGGCCCATATCCCAGGTGCTACACAAAGTATAAAAGAGAGATGATACCTTCCCTCCACCACAAACCACCAAGCAAATCTCAGCAGCCACGGCATTTGAGGCAGCAATGTGAAATCAGGGTGGAGGGGGTGGCTGTTCCTCTGCAACCTTTAAGAGCAGGCAGTGCAATCCCTCCCTGCAGCAGGCTCCCAGCAAAGCAGGCACGCACAGCTTTCAGACGCAGGGGAAGATGACAAAACAAGGCACAGGGCACAGACAGATGTCAAGGCAAGGAACCTCTTTTGTGCAGAGAGGTACTGGTGTGGGACCTTCCTCCTTTATTCTTTGTCAATGGAAAGATGAATCAGTAGATGCATATGACAGACTTAAAGCTCCAATATGTCAGTCTGAGGAAATATGGTTCTTTAGTGAAGAGATTAGGCTCATACACAGAATACACAAGGACTGAGCAAGTCACAGGCTCGTGTGGAAAGCTGATTTAACCTTAACCGAAGCCACAGAGATTTTGAAAAAATCTGTGAAATGCAAATTCATTTTACGATTAAATGCAAATTTAGGCTCGAGACAGCAGAAGCAGCTATTCCAGGTGACATCGTTCAAAAAAAGACGAAGAAATCCCCAGAGCCGAAAGATACAGAAACTAAAGCAATCACAGATAATCAAGCTAGACGTACAAAGGGCCAGCTCCACACCGAATCACAGACAAAAAGTGATCCTCTGCTGCAGCTGTAACAAGCTTCATACAAACAGGAAAATGAAACCAGAAAACACTTAGCATTTAGTCAATTACATCATCAGTGCTTAGACACAAGAAACGCTTTCTCAGAGTTACATTACAGCTATAGACAAAACTTCCTGCATGCTTAGGAAGCACTGGGACAGTGATCCACATGTTTTGGTAGCTGCCATGACCACAGTACAAACTGCTTCAGGAGCTGACTTCCATGATCCTTGTGGGTCCCTTCCAGCTGAGGATATTCTGTGACTGCAGCTGAATAGAGACAGAGCTCTGTCTTGTTATGCCAGACACTGGTGCTCTGAGCAGCATTAATCATAGAAAGTAAATAGCATACCTAAGGAAAATGCACAGAAATCGAAGGCAATGCTGCTTATTCAGGACTTGAAGTACACATGCAAATAACTATTTCCACCTTGCTCACAGAGGAAAAAAAAAAAAACAACACAACAGTTGCGTTTGGTGACAACTTTCCATACAGTGCACACAGATTAATGTGTTGTATCTGGAAGCCTGCCTCACTGCAGTGCCAGACACGGGGACATGGGCTGCAGGCCTCTTCTGGTACAGCACGGCTGTCTTCAAGGCCCTGCAGAAAAACACAGGGCTCCTCTGTGGAGTTGCCCTCCCTTCGTGAACTGTGTTAAGATGTAGGGTAATCACCACTGAGTCATTCAGATGACTGGAAAACAAACTCCAGGCAGGAGGAAGAGGAGGTGGAAGCAGTCTTCAGGCTGGAGGTCAGCTGTCAGATGCATTTCAGAGGCAGAGCCTCCAGGAAAAGTAGTTTTTAAAAATAAAGTCGAAGAAAATCTCATCCCTGTTGTGGGCAAATATTCATCTTTCAAGCTGCATGGATAGCTGAGGGATGAGGGTTTCCCCTCTGCTGACATTAAAGCAGATGAGTAGCAGACTCCCAAGGCACAGGAGCTCTGCAGGGAGCAAGGGCTCCCTTGCATGCGTGTGTTCCAAGGCTGAACAGCCACGTGGAGTCCCTGCTGTCTGATAAACTGCGAGTGCACACTGCAGGATTTCTGCTGCAGAGGCCTTCGCGTGGTCTTTTAAGTCTATGTGACCTCCTTGCAGTAGCTTTGCTTTGAGACCTCTGCTCCTCTGCCAAAAGGGACTCAAGTAGGACCAAGGGATTCAAGAGGTGGATGGTACAGACACCTGGGCACTTTCCTTAAGGAGACAGCTAAAAATTTTATTTCTCCCAGCATGCAGAAACCATAGTAGTATAGAAAGTCTGGAGAGTTGTAGAAAAAGTGAAGCTTCCTGTAAAGCCAGTCTGTGGCTGTTACTGCAAGTGTGAACACTGCCTGAGAAAACCCACCGCTGAAGAGAAAAGCCAAGTTCCCAAAAAACACACGAGATTATAAATGCAGGTACATACAAGCATTTTGGCAAAAAGCAAGGATTAAGCTTAAATTAATGATTGTGCACGTTGTTCAGATGTCATAAGAGGGCTCTCTAACTGGTTTTAAATCTCCTCTTCAGGTCTCGCAAAGACTAACTACTTAGATCATTACAGAATTACAAATTAGTGCATTTTAATTATTAATTCATGCATTTCTAATTAGGATAATCCATTAAAGGAACAATTAGAGAACAGGGCCTAATTCTCCCTGTTTTATTCCACTTCTCCTGGATTCTGCCATGAACATGACATAACAAGTGGTGAGAGCACCCTACAGACAAGCTTTGCTACAAATACACATGCATTAACTAGTAAATGCATTAAAAGCGCTCTTATAATAGAAAAAAAGCATTTGCACTCCACAGTTGAGATTCGTGAGATGAAGCAGCTTTCAGCCACACAACAGCACAACTCCAAACCATATCACAGGTTTCCCAAGACAAGATTCCTGCTGTTCTCCAAGGTCACTCAACCCCACCTTCTGAGATAAAGGTCACAGATGTTAAAGTATTCTGCCGCAGGAACAAATCTCAGTGGCTTTCGCTTATCATGCTTCACCTTTCCATGTATCTTCAAACCACAGGGCGGTAAAATTTTCTGGTCCCAAGAGGTGCTGAATGTTTACTTGTTAGGGGGAAGAGGATTCTGAGGAAAAACTGGATGGCCACTCACGTGTCTCATTAAATGCAGAGAACCTCAGCATACCAGCGTGGGTGCTCTCTGGTGCTGCAGTAGTCACATACAGGCTTTTAAGTCTTGCTGTGTGTTCAACTCAAGTAACCCCCACACAAAATCCATAAGCTATGGGCTGACCACAGCTGCACTCATCCATGCAAAAAAAAAAAAAAAACCGATAAAGAGATGAATCTTCCACATGATAAACTTGTGTGCAGAGTTTGCATGTATACATAAAAGCAACCCTATTTCATGGTTATGTGTGCACAGAAAAACTAACACGAATGGACATGTATTTATATGAAAAGCTTTAAGGCCAAATTTTACATCTGCTGGAGATTAGAGATTCAGCAGTACCTTGGTTCAGAAAACAATATGGACATTTGTTAGTGCTGTTCTCTGTGGGGCAAACAGTTCATCTCTGCAAATAAATCACAATTCATCTTCGTTTCAAAAGCCCATCTAAGGACAAACTCACACGCACATAAGCTCCTGATGAAATAGAGGCAGGTACCACAGGGGAAGATTCTTCACCTATACCCAGCTAGGAGCCAAACAACAGCCAAGCTCTGGATCCTCTGCATTCTATAGAAAGTTTGACCTGCAGTGAACAAAGATAGCTTAAAACAAAATAAAGGCTATGGGAGAAACAGCCACACCAGACCTAATCCGCAAAGATTTGTGAGTGTGATAAAAGATGAATGACAAAAACTCAAGTCTACTATTAAACAGTAAAACAACTCCAGGAAAGTGCTGGAACATGGTCTGCCTCCAGCAGCTGGTTTGAGGGATGTAGAACAGTTAAACACACTGGTCAACAGGCTAACTGTAAACTGTAATTTAAATAAGTCAGCTGTAATGCCAGCACCATCTATCCCTTTCCCTCCCCCCCTCAAAAAACCCCACAAAGGTTCAGAAGGCATTTTATTCCCTCAAGAGCAGCAGCCAGTTGCATTTGGATTGCAATCTCAACATAGAGCTAACAGAAAACACATCCAGGTGTTTTGTAACCTTGCTTCAAAAATAGTGTTATATAGTAGAGAGAGAGAGAGAGAAAGATTTAACTGGCTGAAAACCTTTTGAAAGGTTGTATGCCCTTTAGCTTGGTTTATTTTATGCTTACCTTTTAATACAGAATAATAAACTCCCTGATCTAAAATTACAATCTCATAAATATCAAACAGATGGCTGTGAGCTCCTCTTAAGAGCATGCTTTGGAGCAGCACCTAGACTACGGTATACAATGCCAAAGCTGAAAAGATGATGGAGCTTGTTTCACTTAAAAATTCCACTTTGCTATACTAAAAATTACTACGTAGTCATGCATGGTGGGTAGCAAAAAACTGCCCTTTATTTCCAAGTAGAATACAAACTGAGAGAACTCCAGGTCAAGGTGATTGTCTTCCTCTACCCTGCTCTCATGAGAAACCCCCTGGAGTTTTGTGTCCAGCTCTGGGCCCCCCAACTCTGGAACGTGGACCTGCTGGAGTGAGTCCAGAGGAGAGCCACAAAGATGATCAGAGGGCTGGAGCACCTGTCCTGTTAGGAAAGGCTGAGACAGCTGGGATTGTTCAGCCTGCAGAAGAGAAGGCTCTGGGGAAATCTCATTGCAGCCTTTCAGGACCTGAAAGGGGGCTTAGAAGAGAGCTGGAGAGGGACTTTTTACAAGGGCATGTGGTGACTGAACAAGGGAAATGGCTGCAAACTGAAAGAAGGTCGATTTAGATTAGATAATAGGAAGAAAATCTGTACTGCGAGGGTGGTGAAAAGACACTGGCACAGGTTGCCCAAAGAACTGGTGGATGCCCCATCCCTGGAAGTGTTCGAGGCCAGGTTGGATGGGGCTCTGAGCAGCCTGGTCTAGTGGAAGGTGTCCATGCACATGACAGGAGGGTTGGTACTAGATGTTCCTTTAAGGTCCATTCTGATCCAAGCCATTCTGTGATTTTATGAAAAAGCTGAGCACGCCACATCAGCATTGCTTCAGAGTGACATCTGTCAGTACGGAAGTAACAGCAGACCAGCTGCTCCCGCAGGCACAGTGAGAGCACTTTCCCACCAACGCTTGGACTTGAGGCTCCCATGCAAGTGTTATAGCTGGCTGGTTCAGCTTTCATTAGAAAACCTGCGACCTCAAAGGAAGTCTCTCCTCCAAGCAATTTCAGCCAAGAGTCTTGAGAACTGACACCATTATAACAAAAGAACAAGAACTGCACCTCCGTTCTCCAAAGCAAAAGGTGTTTTTTAGTGTTTATTGCTTGTGCGTGCACCTTCGTTCTCCAAAGCAAAAGGTGTTTTTTGGTGTTTATTGCTTGTGTGTGTGCATTACACTTCTCAGAGATGACAGCACTTGCATAACCAGGCTTTCACAGCTTTGGGGAGGACCAAAACCTGCCCTGGCCTTGTTGTTGCTCAGTTCTGAGACATCTCATACAGGAGCTATGCACATGCCGTGTACGGCAAGAAATGCACACCCCACACTTTTGCACAGTGGGAAGCTGTGACCACACCAGCACGGCACTGAGCCTGGCATAACACAGCGAAATACTCAGCACACTTTATTGCTTGATTTCAGTGCCACACGTAGTGCCAGTTCAGAGTTCAGGTGATCAGTTTGTGCCTACATCCAAAGGATGGCAGTCACAGCCTTAGAAAAGCAGCTGTCTCACCACATCCAGATGTGCAGCATTTCAAGCTGAATGACAAAGAGATGCCTTGTTTTGCATAAGAAGCAATTAGCAGTCTCCCAAAGAGGCTTGCAGCAGAGGCAAATTGGGATGGCACTGGCCACTGACAGAAGAGATCAGTGAGAGGAATGTTCTCAAATGAAGCAAGACAGATTACTTGAGCAACACTGAGAAAAAAACGCTTGCTGAAATGCACAGTGGTCACTCTTGCCTCAGAAACAAAATGCATGTAACAAAGTGACTTAATTTTGCAACGGGAAGAAAAGCTCAAACAGCGTACTAGATCATTTACTGCAAACAGAAACACAGGAGACCAATTCTTAGCTGTGAAGTTTTCTAATTACCCTAAACCACACTCATTTCACCTTTTCATCTCCTCATCAAGATGCACACAGAGAACCATACATCCTATTGGACAGCAAATACATATGACCAAAATAAGCTGAATTTGACAATAAATAGCTATATCTATCTCTGCTGGATCCTAGAAACACACCAATGGAAAGATTAGATTTCCTATCACAGATGCCAACAAGTAGAAAGACAAGTACTTTTATCCCCCACAAGACATCAGTTATCCAAATCCAAGCAAACCTCAGACTTGCAAATACAGCTGGGAGAGAGGCAAAATAAACCAAAATTTTACTATGACATACAAAACCATCATTTAGACAATCAAACAGCATGGCTGAGATCAAAGAGTTACAGCTGGAAGTCAAAAATTAAAGCTGCTAGCCCTGTTTGCTATGCAATTATGTACTGCAGAGGGCAGCAGGTCAGAAAAATAACGAAAACTCTTTACTTTTGGCATTAAATCAAAATACTGATTACGGGAAAAAACAGTATTAACCGTTTGAATTCTGAAATCTGGCTCCATGGGGCTCCTATCCACTTGTTCAGCATTCGGACTCCTCCCAGTATTTGGTCCTTGTTCATACCACTTTTGTAAAGCAGGGCAGCTATTTTGGCAGCCAGGAGTAGCAAATCCTGGCAGCCAGGCATCATCAAGAACAGGTGTCTGGCTGCTGTCATACCCTGCAGATGACCTGCTCTGTTATGAGCCAGAACTTACTGCAGACCCTGGATCAAGGCTTACAGCAATCACTGCGGGCCCTGTGGTGTTATGCTTGTTGCCCCAAATAATCCTTTTCTGTGAAAATGAGACGCTTTTCATGGCAAAGCTTCCATGAAATTGAGAAGACAACTTTCTGTTGAAAGACAGTTGTGATGAGAAGCTCTCTGAAAGAGATCAAAATACAAAGGCACAGAAGAGCACATAACTAATATTCACCTGAACTACCCGAGACAAAGCAGGCGGAAGTTCCAACAGTTACATAGACCAAAATGGGATTCCCTCAGTGGAACCATATTTTCCACATGGGAAATTTTCCAAATATTCCTTTTATGGGAAAAGCAGGATCTATATTTCCCTGCTTGCAAAACTGGCAACAGTTTAACACAGGTGTTTGGCTCCAAAACAATAATTGATGGATGCTCCCACCAAGTGCCAAGGTAAAATCCCACTGATCAGCAATCCCTACGGAGGCTGCAGCTCCCAGCCCTGCAGAAATCCAGCTGGAGCTACACAGCCAAGGGTCTCACCACCGTAAGATGAGGGAGCGGCTGCCATGGCATCACCTGGAGAAAAACATCAGCATGATCCCAGTGTGGTGTGACGCATCAAGGGTGGTTAAGCATTGGAACAGGCTGCCCAGGGAAGTGGTAGAATAACCATCCCTGGAAGTGCCCAAGGAGTAACTGGACTTGGCACCGAGTGCTGTGGTTTGGTTGACACAGTGGTGGTTTGGTCAAAGGTTGGACTTGATGAACTTGGAGGTCTTTTTCAACTTTAATGATTCTGTGATTCTAAGATTAGTCACTTCAAGCATGCAGTCACTGATTCTGTTATTTTCATTATGCACTGCAAAGCAGAAATCCCAAGGACAGCTTGGGGTATGACTGACAACTCACTTCTGCATCTAAGGTACTTTGAATATAGCAAGTGCTACACTCCACAGACTTTGAAAATTACTAATCCCGTGTACTTCTAATTAGGATTTCAAAATTAGTAAATGCTTCTGATTTCAATCTGTGCCCACTTCCATCTCCTCTGTATAAGCTGAGAGCCAAGAAAAGCCCTTTCCTCCCAGGGGCGTTGTAAAGATAAATTAATGTTTGTGAAGCACTTGGGTTCTATAGTGATGAGCACTCAGGCAGTACCGTGATAAAAAAAAGGACTATGAAGAAATCAATAATCCTATCTCCAGAGCAGGACTTACACAGGGTGTTGTCAATAAGGCCCAGAGCCACGCACTGAACAGGAAAACAAAGTGTAATCTGGCTGCTCATTAAGAGAACACCATCCTTCAAGCACCTGACAGAAGCAGGAGAAATAGGAGAAAAACCATGGTCCGAAAACATAAGAAAAGGCACCGGCCAACTTATTTAGTTGTGTCATTTTGAACAGCAGAACACTTGGTTCTGCAACAGTTCCTTATGCTTCCATCCTCCCCTTCTTCTATTACTTGAGGAGGCCTTAATTAACCACCAAGTGGTAAAGCACAATTATTTTTATATTCAGGGGAGCATATACAGAAATATAGAGAAGTCCAGAAACACACCTAAGATCAGCCTCAGAGGGAAAGGGAGAGTTTGGCTGATTTCAGCCTTAAATTTTCACAGCAGGACAGCTATCCTGGTTTTGGCTGGAATAGAGTTAATTTTCATCCTAGTAGCCGGAACAATGCTGTTTTGGATTTAGCACAAGAATCCTGTTGGTAACACACCAGTGTTTCAGTGGTTGCTAGGTAGTGTCCTACCCTAAGTCGAGGACTTTCCTGTTTCCCGTGCTCTGCCAGTGAGGAGCTTCACAAGAAGCTGAGAGGGAGCATGGCCAGGACAGCTGACCCGACTGGACAAAGCAATATTGCATGCCATGGAACACCTTGTCCAATATATAAACTGTAGGGAGCTGGTCAAGAGCCACCAGTCACTGGTCAGAAACAGGCAAGGCATTGGTCAGTGGGTGATGAGCAACTGCATTGTGCACTACTTTTTTCTGTCGGGTGTTATTCCTCTCTCTCCTTCTCGTTACAATTATTATGATTAGCAGTATTAGTATTGTTATTTTACTTTGTTTCAATTATGAAACTGCTCTTATCTCAGCCCACAAGTTCTCTCTCTTCCCACTGGGGTTGGGGCAGAGTGAGTGAGCAGCTGCACAGTACTTAGTTGCCAGGTGGGATTAAACCACAACAGCAGCTCGTGCTCTAGTCAGATCCTTGACTGAAAAACCAGGCTTGAGCATACAAAAGCTGTAACAACAATGCTTTCTGCATCCCGATTCAGGAAAAAAGGAAGAGGTGTTCAAACATTAATACTGACATTCCAGTAACAATCATAAGAGAGTGAACAGCTGAGCACCCGTAGTCGTTTTCTTTTTGTGGAAAACCATCCTCACAGCAATTTAAAGTGGCATTTCAGACAAAACTGGGGCCATAAATCCAGCACTCAATTCCAGCTGACCCAAAATTTAGTGCTGCGGCTCTTGCCTAAGCTGAAAGGAGAAACCTGGAAAGCCTTGCTCCCCAGAAAGAGTAATCCAGGTTTTGCTGGACTGCTATTGCTTCAGCCAGAGTTATTTTTTATATCATGAATAAAATTGAGAGGATAAAACAAAACAAAAAAAGGAAAGGATGCTTCATCTGGTCCTAGGGTTAAAGAGCAGTACTCTCGATAGGGCTAGAGTAGAGCAAGTCTGTACATGCCATGAGATAGCGATTCACCAAGGAGAACAGCAAATTAGGAGAGTGCCAACAGCCACCGCACATTGGATTAATGACAAGAAACAACATCTTTATGTAATAAGATCCAGCGTGTCTAGCGCTGTAAACTGCAAGGAAAAATTGAAACATGTACAAAAAAGCTGAAACACTTCCAATTTTTCTTGCATTTTTTAAGCCTTGTGCACACTGGGACACCTCTTCCTGCCAAGGCAAAGAATAGGAAGGATCTGGGGAGTGAAGGCAGAGAAAAGGCAACAGCAGAAAGAGCTCAGGAGATGGAAAAAGTTCCTTGAGTCCCTACACCTGAGGAGCAGCCGCATATTCACACGCACATACACACAGACACTGCTCCACTGACAGCCTCATCACCTCCTGGAAACCTGCACCCGGGAACAAAGGCCGACTGCCGGCACTCAAAATGCCAGTCTCATCCCTGATGAGAGCCCCCCATGAGGACAGGGTGCCGTTACTGATGAGCACAGAGCTGGTGCACTCTGGCTGATAGCAGTCCAGGAGAGCAGGACAGCAATCAAAGGATACGCGTTCATTACGCGTAATGGGATAATGGCAGATAGGTCTCTCACACACACACAATTCAGACTCCCCTCACGTCCCTTCAGCCAGGAGGCAGGGAGTCCATTGCAAGGTAGGGATGCAGTTTAAGTTGGTAAATCAGGCTCCCATTCTAGTCATAGGTGGGGTACTGGCATCTCCGTGGGCCTTCACTTCCACACCTCACCCCCAGTGAAAAGCCTGTCTGAAATTGGGAAATCAACTCTCAGACAAATAAATCCACTCCTAGGGGATCAGGCTCTCTGAAGTGACTTGGCTCTACCAGCACAGTGCCCTCCTGAGCTGAAGAGCCACTGCAATGCCAGGGTGCTTCGGACACACGCTATCAAGCCTACAGATGCTCCACATTGAGGTTGCAGCTGACCTTTGCTATCCAAGCAGCTCTTGTAAGCAGTTCTCCTGGGGGAGCCCATGCAGAACAGGTCTGCACAAGCTGGAGACATTTAGGGCTCTCTGCCTCTCAGATGAGCTGGCTGATCACACAGGTCAGCTCTGCTGAAGGTGGATAGAAAACCATCTTGCAGAGCAGCAGCATCATCTGTCCTCCTGCCAGTTTCCCATTCTTCTGGCCATTTCCCTGTCACACCACTTAGGAAATATGGGTCTGTCCCCAGTCCCCAAACAGCTTTAATCCATGCTTATTCCAGGTGGCTTTATCTTCTTGCTGTCATCATCAAGTCCTCTCTCCATTTGACAAAATGTTTTCCTGTCCCTCAGCTGCCACCCAAACTGCCCTTGTGCACTAGGACCCAGTGGAGGAGGAAAAGCGTGGGAAGAGCCAGTGCAGGAGCAAAAGGCTCACTACTGCAACATTTCTAAGCAACACCTGCCACACTGGGGGAAGTTTCTGAGCCCCATAAATTCCCTCCTTGCATGGACATAGAGGGGAGGTTTTCAGGACTGATTTTTCTACGCCACCAAAGGTCAGAGCTGACTTAAGTTACACAGGGAGTCTGGAGAGGCCAGTTCCCAACCCAGGGAACACCAGATGTCCAGCTCCCCCAGGGTACTACAGCTGCACTCTTTATACCTTGAATCCCTTTCCGGTATCCACCAAGCAGTGCTTCCTCACCACTGCTTCAAGGGAAAGCAGAAATGTCAGCTGAGGTTGCAAGGCATCAGTGAGGGGTGGGAAAAAATAGCATCAGGTAAAGGAGAACTGTAAGAGACAAAGGAGAAAGCACCCTGGGGAGGTGATGTGAACAGATTAGAGAGATAGAAGCAGACATACTTAATAAGGTAAGAGCTATCAAGGTGATAAAACATTAGATAAGGACCAAGGTGCCTAAAACATAAAACAGATGGAGAGAGTGGTTTGGGAAGAAAGCAAACACATTTATATTCTACTACAGGAGACTTCAAAGTAGTGTTGCACATACACCTGAGTGCTTTGCCGGCAAACCTCCCTCTCTGAGGAGCACAATATTCATCCTTCCTCCTCTTCCAACCAGGGCTCTCTCACAGAGTCTCATCTTGCCTTCTGCCCAGGCAGGGATAACCCACAAGGGAGAACTCAGTCAGATGATAAATAAATGGATCAGTGTCCCTATCCCACTGCCCATCAGGCTGCGCCACCCGCTGGCAAGTGAACACCTCTTGAACTCCCTCCGTGTTCATGACGGCTGCTGAACAATCGTTTTCACCTTCTAAACTTCAGCCCAGTGCTAGGCAGAACGTTTACAAATTGTCATTTTCTTTCAGCAACCTCTTAGGCAAATTAGGCACTTTATCCAATTTGAACGAATCCCTCCCTTCAATATCTGTCCTGCCCCCACCTACATTCCCTTCAAAACCGCTAACATCAGCTGTATCCAAACATTTTTTCATTTCCCCTTTTAAGCTATTTAGGTGTACAGGATGCTTGTACTAAGAAGGGGGAGTGGGTTCACTGATGATCCATCCCTCCAAAGCCTTGATCACCTTTGTCTCCATTAGCATTAGTCTCTGTTACTCTCGATATAACACCTGTGAACAAGGACCAGCTCCTGAGGGTTGAAAGCAGACTTTACCAAGGCAAAGAGCATTTGCTCATCAGTTTCATTAAGAAGTTCAATAACACTCCTGTCTAATCCTGAGTCCTTTACAAGGTTGTTTCTTGGATGCCCATCAAAGCTTGTGTCCATTCATCCCATTGCCTTCCTTCCAAACTACTTCATTCTTGCAGTATCTTATTAGATGTAGTCCTGAATAGTAAGCTTTAGACTTAGAAAACAGCTTAAAACCTCAAATTATGTTGAGGTCTAAAGAAAGAGGCTTGGGAACAGCACCCGCAGCTAAACCCAGTAGAAAAGAAACTTTGGGTTAGGAGGGTAGGAGGACTATTTAATATAAAATAACACAAGTTACTTTGAATATGATTTTAAAGAAAAGTCAGAAATAAGTGATTCTCTCACAGGAACACCCATTCAACAGTGAAAGAAAACCACTTCCATTTAAGTCACCTGCAGCTCTTGCTGACAAATACTGGTGTTATGGCTAAATCATAACTCCAACCTGTGGGAGCTTGAGCTGTTGTGAGAAAATATTGCAGATCTGGTGTAAAGCCACAGATGGGAAATGCAGTAGTAATGCAACAGGTTTGTGCCTTCGTGCAGTGGAACAAAAACTTCTGCCCGGCCAGTGCTCTCCTTCAGCCTCAGGCTGCTGAATCGTCTGTGTACTTGATTGCTGTGCTACAGATTTGTCCTCAAATGAGCTTCAAGACTTGACTGAGCTTATTTGACCAACCAAATAAGTTGGTCTAGATCTTTCCTTATAATCATGGACTGTAACTATCACAGCCTAGAAGGAAAAGGTCACTGTGATTAAGTGTTTAGACCAAAGGCTCATATACAATCAAGAAAGAGAGGGAGATGGCAAACAAAGCAAACCTTGAAGTAGAATTTGGTGTACAGGTTAATCAGAGCCAGGCTAATGTGTCCAACCGAGGGCCCCCCACTTGGAAGGCATTCCATCCTCTCAAAGCAAGCAGTTCATCTCTATGTTACATCTATTTTCCCAACAGAGGAGAGTCAGAGCCCACATATACCTCCCTCTTGTGGGGGAGCTCTTACTCCTGATCTGCCTCCAGCAGGAGGGATGGAGGATGGGACACCACAGAGCCTGTAGAGGACAGGGACACTTGCCCAGCCTGCTCCCTCAGTGCTCTAGGCAGCAGGTAAAAACATGGGCTGGGCACCACCAGGTGACTGTGGTCTCCAACCCCACATGGGTTGTGGCTGAGATTGTGGTCTCCAACCCCACATGCATACACTTACTGATCATGAGCAAGAAATCCCCACCAAGAGGTGTTGAGTAGCACAGATCCTGTTCCCTCCAGAGCTGGAGGTCCTATGTCCCCCTAAATGGGAACACCCATCAAAAGGACAAGTGTCTTCAAAGAAAGAGGATGGGGGGGATGGCAGATGGTAATAAGAATTAAGCACAAAGGATGTTTAAAAACAAACAAACAAAAAAACACAACTGACCTAAGAGTTTACAGACTCTCAGAAAGCCTCCACAAGTCAGCAAGCAGTTAGAGTAATATTAAAAAAAAAAAAAATTAAAAAAAAAAAATAAAAATGAGCATCTCAAGTTGGACCAAACATCTGTCCAGACTGGGCAGCAACACAGCTGCCCAGAGAAGTGTGTAAAAATGGGATGAGCAGACACAATACTTCCCTTAGGCACTCTTCCAGCTGCCAACCACTCTCAGCTCAAGGACTTCCTGAGCCAAATCAGGTTTCTATATTTTTCACTCCTCCTTCATGGATTTCTCCTAATGAGGAAGGAATGAGAACACCCAAAGAGAATAACCACATTTGAGGAGAGATAAGGTAATGCTCAGTATCAATCTTGATACAGGATTATAGAGAGACAGCGTCAACACACAGGCTTTCCATGCATAATCTACTCAGATGTGAACTGCCATGCTGCTCTCGCAAATCCAGATACATGTTTCACATCTTTGGAAAAAATCTGATGAAACGCTGCTGTCTCATACTGTGGCTGTTTCATCAATAGCCTTCACCACATATTTCAGTACCTAGGAACATTATAAAAATGATGAGGGGAAAAAACCCAAAAGGTTGTCTAACATTTTCTCTCTGTGAATACCCAGGGGTGGAAAAAAAACAGCTCAGGCTTATTGGAAGCCATCAGTCCTAGGAAGGGATGCTAGGTCATTATGAAAGCCTGTTATTTTGTCGTCTGAGATAACATTTACTTTTTGTTCGCTTCTTCACATTTATTAACTCATGCTGGTATAGACCTGTAGCACATCCTGACTTTAAATACAGTAGCATTTGTCTGTCTCCTGTGATATTCTCTGATGCCAGATAGAGAACAATCAAGAAAACCTGGAGACCAGTCCCAGGCTCACTTGCTTTGTGAACCATGTCAAATGTACTTCATATCCTTCCTTCCATTTTTGCCCCACTCAAAAAAAAACCCCAAACCCAAAAACTAACATGGACTTGCTAACCTGTCACCTGCAGAACTCAGCTGGATCAGCAGCAGGAGCAGACAATTCCACCATCTTAGAAAAGATCAGGCATGGTTTACAGGGACAGGGAGGCAGCAAACAGTGGGCAGGACACACCATGCGTAGGAAGACCACAAAAGAAAGATGCAGTACCTGCCACCCCTAAATGAGGTCTCCAGAGCTGAAACATTCAGAATTAAGTCTGGACTCCTTCCTACATTTAAAAACAGCATCTGATAGGGGTGTTGAGATTTTTTTTTTTTTTTCAAATAACCAAAGCCTGATCTAAATTACAAGGTGAATTTAATACTGGATTTGCAGGGCACGGGGAGGGAACAATGTAGTTATTTATTGTATTTTTTAACTTAATGGACATGGTTTTGTCTCCCTTCTAGATGCAGTTCCCAAACTAGGTCATGGTGATTACACACATCCAGTCTAAAGGCAACAACTCTCTCTGCTCTCATGGTAGGAAGGGAAGCAGGAAAAGCAAAGGGTGATGGCATTGCACAATAGTGGTATCTGTATATAAGCAGAATGCAGGATACAGCGGCCCAAAACCTCATGAGCTGAGTTGAGCTTCCTGATTTCTCTTGGGCTCTGCCGTTGCCTGGGTCCTCAGACACTCAGTGACATTTGTCACACTTCAAGAGCTTTGCCTCTGCCAGCCAGCGTGGGATAAAGTCAGTGAAATCCTTGTGGGTACTTTTACAACCAGACTCTGTTTCTGCATCACCTCACTTGAGCTCAAGGCTTCACTTGACACAGGTCAAGTCATCCCACTCCCAAGAGCAGATGTCAAAAGAACCAGGCACCAAGTGGAGGAAGAAAAGGGCTTGAGAGGTGACTTGAGAGGATCAAGGAAGAAGACACATTTGCATCTAAAGGGGACAGAGCTACACCCTGCCCCAGCAGTAGGAAAAGGGAGAAAGACCCAGCTAGACTGAAGTTGGTTACGGTGTGAAAGGTGCTGTGAGTTTGGGGAACAGGGAAAAGAGGAAGAATGTGAGGAAATATAAAGCAAAAGCAAACTAAAGCCTCAGAGGTTGAAGAAGCCTGTCCTTGTGTCCAGCATAACTAGACATCATCTCACCTCTGGAGAAAGTAAGATCCTAGAATGACTTGAAATGGAAGGGACCTTAAAGACCATCTGGTTGCAGTCACCCTCCCTCACTCACCCCCACAAATGCCACCCACTAGATCAGGTTGCCCAGGGCCCCAGAGATAAGAGATGTAAAGAAGAGAGCTACATGTTGTCAGAATACATCTTTTAAATTTCTTTTTATCAGCCAAATTTTTCTTGTCCCTCCTACCCAGCATCTCACCACAACTGAGAAGATAGTTTGATGGAGCATCTTAAATATTTCATGCAGCCTTCAGACTTGCAATCCTTTGCTCCCCATCTGCTTCAGCCTGGCCCTGCTGACTTCTCAGCGGGCCCATGGCACACTGCCTAGGCAAGGGCTCCTTTGACCCTCCTTTTTCTCCATCCACCTCTCTGTCCTCTCTTGCCCTATTAAGACATTTTTCCTTCTCTCCACTCTGCCTCCAGAGAAATCAAGTCCCAAACTGAATTTCTTCCTCCCTTTTTTCACACTTCTCCCTCACAATTCCCTTTTCATCAGCTTTCAGCCACTTAATTTCCTCTTCTATTAATTTTCAGTTTTATTTTCATTAATGAGATATTGCCTTAGGTCAGGATTAATAACCCAAACTTCAGACACCGTTAATCCATCAGTAACCAAGTGTGGGTACAAGAAGCCTGGCAGCTCACTGTGAGGGAGACAGACCCACTGGCAAAGCTGCACGGGGACCTGGGGACCCCATAGAGCTGAAAGGACAGAGATCCAAGGGGAGAGCAGCCTGGGGCAACAGGGCAGCAGGGCCCACCAAAGAGGGCTCCGCTGGGGTGCATCACCTGTAACATGACTCCAGTCCAGTTTTCCCAAGCAAAGGGTGCTTGTACTGAACCCTGACAGCAAAGGGCTTCTTTTCACTGCAAGTGCCGCTGGCTAACATAGGAGCATTTTTGGCTGTCATGAAAGGGGATCTGGCATGGGACAGGGAACCTCTCCATAGAGAAGCAGCAGCTTATTAAAGCAAGGAGAGATTCAGAATGCTGCAGTCTGAGAAACAGGGTTATTTCTTCACCATTTTGGAGCTTCCTCCTAAAGCAGGGGTTTGGCTCACTCAGGAGCCCCTGCAGCAACTCCATCCCACTGAACGGAACCCCACCTCACCTGAACTGCTCAAGGACCCCAGGATGGTCATGCCCATGTAGAGGAACAGCAGCAGCTTCTTCCTCTATCACCCCTGCTCCTTCCTTAGACATTATTTCCCTCAGATGCTGAAGGAAGAGTGACAACTGTCTCCCCATCAAACAAGGGGACTGAAAGGAGAAAGTGATTTTGCAGATGGAGGATGATTGCAGGCACAGACAAGTGAGGGCCATTCTGGCTGCACAGGGACTCCTCTGTCACAGCAAGTCTTAGAGAAAAAGACCATGACAGGGAGTGCGGCAAGACATTGGGCCACAATCAGAGGACTGGAGTGAGCAAGTTGTTGAGGGGCAAGGGGTGAAGACAGTGAGATTTGATAGGGCTGGTACCTAGCACCCTGCAATGGAACTGTGTGGCTTACCTAGCTGAGGGGCCAAGGCAAGGATGGCAAAGGCACCAGCAGGTAGGAGGTATAGAGACAACTGGATCACAAGGCAATGCGAGGTGGACAATGATGAGAAAAGAGACACAGAGCTAAGTAAGATGAATGGGGTTAAAGTGGCATCCTGTGTCTTTTCCTTGGTACTAATCTTTCTAGGTCATGTTACCTGTAATATCTTGCAGTCAAGGATCTTTTGACATTTTTACTACAGGACTATTAACACACTCAGAAACAACTGAAGAGGAAGCTAATTAACACCAGACCTCCACAAACCCAGTTCTGTTCCTGCTTGCCTTAGTGGAAGTACTGCCATTGGTTCTGCTGCCTTCAGTCCTGCACCCACATTCCTGGCTTCCCAGAAAGTTCCCTTCTCTCCCTCTGCTTTGTTGTTCATGCAGAAGCTGTGGCAGGTGTTCTCCCAGGCTCCCACAACGTGAGAAAGCAACACATTTGCCTGGGGCAGCAGGTACTGGGGAAGCTGTTTTACCCAACCCATGTGGGGGAGTGAGTTGTAGAGAAGCCTGGGTAGTGAAGGGTGCAGGAGCCAAGGAGAGCACACAACAGCAGGAGAGAGAGTTCCTTTGCTCTGCAGTGTTTTTAATCCCTTCACCATTCTTCTTTGCCTGAATGGAATTAGAGAAGCAACAAGGGAGCTTTACTGCCAGGCACACCATGGCAACACATCAGCTTTAAAGACATACCAGCTCCTAGGAGCACTAACACAGTGCTCCCGTATCTCCCCGTATCTCTCATTCCCCAAGTCCTCTTTCCCATGCTGTGTCCATTCTCCAGGCTGCCTGGCCATCCCAGGAGGTCCTCCCTAGCAGTTCTCCCTCAGATGGACAGCTACACAGAGGACCAGTGAAGTACCCAAACTTCTGTTGCCTCTTCTCATGGACCTTCCTCCTCTTTCCCTCCAGCAAGACCTGCCGCATGAGCATCCCCATGGAGCAGCATCCCACCAATCCACAGGCAGGAGCGAGGCACCAGCTCCTCTGGGAGCTCAGCTCCCTGCCTGCCACCAGAGAAGAAGGCAGATGATGTTCTGCTTTGTCTCCTCTTCCCACTGTGCCTTTGTGAAAGCAGAAAAATGACAACAGCTGCCTCCCTGTCTGGGGGATGGGGTGGGAGGTACGAGCATTTGGGGGAAAGGAGAATTAATCTCAAAAAAGCACAAGCCAACTGAAGCTGAAACTCAAACTCAACTTGCCAGCTCAGATTTAATTTTGTTTCAGTAAATGCCTGATTTGAACAGGAGCATGAAACCAGCACAGACACAAAGGCTGTTCTTTATGGTATATTCACCCTGACCAAAACAAGAAAGGTGGCCAAAGTCCTGCCAAAGAAAGCTTGCTCTCTCTTCTAAAATTTTACACCCCATTTTGAGAAACCTGAGAGGCCCTGAACTGGGGTTAGGAAAGAGAACTCTGGAAGTCAGTGGAGTGGTGCGAGTTCATTAACCACAGCACTTACAACTCCAATGCTTGAGCACCTCCCTGCACTAAACCCAGCGTCTCTGGAGGCTCAACACACCTTGCATGCGGCCCTATGCCCACCTCTGCCAAAACAAGGCTGTCTCATTACCAGCCCATTTCCTGGGTATGAACTCCAGTCCCTGTAGCACACCACATTTTTTAACCAAATCACACCTCTCATCTTCATTGGCTGCCTGGGGATGTCGTCCCACAGGGAGGTGCCCAGAAAGAGTTGGGAGGACTTTGATCCCAGAATCACCGCAGTTTCTTGCACTGGTGATTTACCCTGGGATTTCAACACACCTGAACAACATTTGGGAGCTCACTGATTTTAACTGTCTGATGCCTCTCAGTCTCTACCCTCTCAATCAGTGACCTCCAGATAGCCCAACATACAGCAGCCCACTAGATTTCCACCACCTATTCTCTCCTCATTACTCCAGATTTCCCTCTACTACTTGATCAGTAAAAACAAGTTTAAATCCTCACCTTCCCCTCAAAACCTTTTCAGTTCCCCCAGGATTTAAACACCAGTGAAAGGGCCCCCCCTTCTCCCTGTATCCCTCTGGCATCACCCAGACAGATGCACAGGGGAAGGCACAGCCAATCTCTCCAAGGGATAATTGCAGAGGAATTCACCAGTAGGTCAAATATTTACCCAAGACTCATCAATGCAAATGTTTTCTAATCCTCCTGCATCTTTCAGGGATGGCAAAGGAATGGTGAGTACACCTCTGATTTATACACATTCATATAAATTAGAGTAATAAAGAGCTCACTTAGATGATGTATTATGTAGTAATTGTATCACTTAGTCAAATACCTTTATTGTGTATGCGTATCAATATAGGAGTTAATAGTATAAAAGCAATACATATATTGCAGTAACAGTTCCTATACTTTCTTCTGGCCAGTTCTCAGTGCAATTTGGTGGTCTGACTGCTGCTTGTCCACATTTCTGCTGAGAGCCACTCTGGCTCCGTGAGGTGCACAAGGCCTTCCCACAGTTTCCAAGCACAAGCTTGTAGCTATGTGCCTCAGGGCACCAGGCATAAGCAGCACACTTGGTGGGGAAAGGATGCAGAAATAAACCTATAAATTCAAACAGATTTGGGGGAAGCAGCAGTGTCTCAGAAGAGGTCATTCTGTAGGATGAAATAATCCCAGGTGTAACTATTAAACCCAGCAACTAAAGACTTGGCATCAGATCCTCCACTGGGAATGTCTCTGTTCCTGAAAAGCTACCTGAGACCCATGAAAACATTAATCATCAGGAAAGAATAAGCCCGAGTCCAGTGGGGAGAGGTGTCACGGCAATGGATGAGGAAATCCTTCACGCAGGCAAAGAATGGGAAACGCCATAGGTACAAGACAAAGTCTCAAGTGCATGACACTAATCAGCTTAATCACGCTCAGGAAGTACCCAGAGAACTCAAGTGTCTGGGGAAGGAAATAATTACTTCTGTGCTCTCCCACTAGAGCTGTCTAACCTGTCACCTCTTCTGCCACTGATGGGATCGCTGACATCCTCAGTCCGGTGGGGGACATTCCAGGCCGTTCACCCACCCATCCCCTTGCTTCCGTGCAGGAGGCACACCTCTGTGTCCGTATTTCCAGTTATATCCAGCACCTTCCTGCCTTCCCGGCTTTTTGCCCTCAGTGACAGCTTCCCCCAGGGCTATGTTCCTCAGTCCTTAGGAAACTCTGCCCAGAAATGCCTCGAAAGCAGTGTGCCTGTGCTCACACATACCAGCAGTGAGGACACTGACTGCTACCACAGCCAAATAATTCTTGGGCCTTTTTACTGCCCAGAAACTCAGGAGTGTATCTCCCAGGTTGTGCACAAGAGGGGTGTGCCAAGTGCCACAGGCAATCTTTTGAAATGTAAAGCTAGAAGAGTTTTCTGTCTTAACATGACAAAACAGGGACTGCTGGTGCATTTAACTACTCTGCAAGAGACACCTGGTATTTATCCCCACTGCATCTGTCTCAGTAAAGGGGCGATGTTGGCACAGGCATTACCTTCATGGGCTTGCAGCAGTTTCTCTGCTCATCTCCCTCCCCTCCCCTCCCTCTGATGTTGCAGGGGAAACAGCAGAGGGGCCTGCCCCAAGCACAGTGCTCAGTCTGGGAACAGGAAAGAAAATGCAGGGACAGCTCACCGTAGCACTAGGACAAGGGGACACAAAGCCACATTCGGACAGAGCAGAGAGGAAGGAGTCAGAACAGAAACACAGATCTGCAAGCAGAGATTGTTGGCCAACACAGATGACAAATTCCCTGCCGTCTGTCCATAAACCACAACCATGCAATGGAGGTCTGACACATCTAAAGTGACTGCAGCCCTGGCATTTATGACTCCTCTCCAGGAATCAAATTCAGCACCACACAACCCTGAAGTGCCGGCTCGTTTCAGGAACCTGGGTCACAAGTATCAGGAGTTTCCTTAAGGTTTAACCTCAAAGCGGCCACCTGCCTCCTCCTCATAGAGGGAAGTCCAAGTACAGACTTAATGTGACTTCTGTATGTCCAGAGCATTCTGAAAAGCCCTGTGGAGCAGGGTATCCTAGAGCAGACTTTCCCATCCTGTTTTCTCCCCTTGTAACCCTCAGAGGATGTTCTTCAATGGGAAGTGCCCCTTCACCCAAGGAAGGGAGCACATCTTGCCTTGTGCAGTTTATGTGTGATCTGGATTCATGTCTCACACCCAGATAGAGAATCCCTGATGTGACAGCTCAGGAAAATCAAATGAAGTGTCAACCCTCTTTCATTTTCCAGCAAAATAACCCCCATATGGGAGAAAACACAGTTTCCCAGACATCTGCCACACGTTCCAGAAAAATGCATTACAGACATGCCACTAAGTGTGAAATAGATTTTTAAAAGTTAAAAAGCTATTGGATATTTAAAGGATGTGTGACATATCACAATATGCTGTAAATGCATTTTAAAGAAATAACTGCACCTCAAAGATACTGTGGAGGGATGCAATTAATTCTGTGCTTTGAAAAAAATCCTGGGTTATGGTTTCCTGGAGGAGGAATGTTTTTTTAAAGTACCTACTTTAACAGTTAATTATTGCATTGGAGGGGAAACTTGAGGCTTCAGAGAGAGCTGACCTATATGGTGGAAGGCTGCATGCAGCTATACTGATAACACTAATTTTAATTAATCCTACCACAAACTCTTCTTCTTTCCAACACCCTGTCTCATTTGCTTGGAGTTTCATTTGACTGGCAGCTTGAGCTGAAACTTACATAGCAGGTCTGACTGAAGCTGAATGTCAATGGTTGCAAATAAAAAATTTATTTTGTCTTTTCGTAAGTGTCGCAGATGGTTTTTTTTGACTAGCACTTTTTGCTGCATGCTCCAAAACGCTGCTTTCACACTGGGCAGCAGGGTAACCCAAGACCTCTTCCACTCATCCTCTAACAACCCATCCAACTGGAGATAAATTAGCAGCTGCCATAGTGGAAAAAAAAAGTGCTTTGAATATGCTCAGGAGAGACTGTTTGATATGACTCAATCCAACAAATTGAGACAGAATTAAGGATGAATGTGGAATCTCAGTTTCTCCCTCTCCACACCACCTTCACAACACAACCCTTCACTGCATGTTCAGGTTTGTTTTTCCCCGCAGGATCCCTGCACCCACAGGGAGGGATGGCATTCAGTGAAGACAGTAATGTGATGCCTCTGGCCAGTGGGCCTTACAGGAGTTTTCGGGCAGCAGGGAAACAGAAACAAGTAGGAATGCAAAGCATGCAGGCTCTAGGGTAGGGACATGACTTCACCCCACGACATGAGGTGCTCCAATCTCACCCCTTCTTGCTACAGGCTGAGCTCTCCAGCCCAGCTCCACTCAGGCACACTGCCCCAGCCTCCTCAGCCAGCTTCTCCCATCCAGACCTTCTCCTCACCCAGCCTGGCTACCAGCCCCTCCATTAGCCTCACCCAGCCTCACCAGTCCACTCTCCAGGCTACTACCTCATGCCATTGCTGCCCAGTCCCTCCACTCTGGAGGGCAGATACCTGGTGGAGAAACTTTCCATTTCAGATCCCTGCTGGCTGCCTGTCTCAGTGGCCTTATCTTCCTCCTGGGCTTCTCAGTCCCCCACGTCAGTATCCTCCCCAGAGTTTTGCCTGGTCGCTCCCAGACCTCAAATTAAGATTTTTTTAAGGGATAAAAAGACTGTTACAAGGGAAAAGTCGGACAGCTTTTGAAAACCGTGCTACCACCTCATGTAACAACGGAAACTATGTCTTCCATTTCTTTGGTTCTCTGCGTTCATGGCCCTCATATGAACTGTGTGAGATTCTTCAGAGATCCTGCTGGGCAGGAAAGGAAGGAAAAATATTACTCAGCACCCAGCAAGGAAGAAAACATACAATATGAGAATTTTGTCCACAGAGAGAAAGATAACAAGGTCAACCTACAAGAAAAAGGAAAATTGAGAACCTCTAGCATGGGATGAAAAAAATGCTACAAGAAAACAGTGAGAAGACTGCTGTCTCCGAAGGATTTTCCTGTATAAAACAAGTGGGATAACATCTAGAGCCTCCTCCACTCACTAAAATCCCACTTCCAGAGAGGGGTCCAGATGGTTGCCAGCACAGAGGGTTGCTAAACAGTGGGTCAACAAGTACAGAGAACGGAGGAGCAAACTCCAGAGCTGGGAAGCATCCTCCTCCATCAAGAAAATTAATCAGAAAGGAGCCACAGGGAAAGAAAAAAAGCAGGCAAAAAATTGCCTTGAGGGAAAAAAATATCCTTCATTAAGAAATATCACAGTTGGCCAGTGGCACTGAACATCAGGCAGTACCAAAGGCAATATATTATTACTGTTGCACTTCTATGAGGCTGTCTTTTTAATATGACTCGCTCATGACAAACATTTTCAAGGTCTGGCCTGAGTCTCACATGTGGACAAAGCAGAGCCTGCCAGAATCACCTACAAACCCAAGAGACTTACTGAAAGCAAAACTTACATCACAAGTTAGTAATATATGAACAAAAACAATCACATAAAAACTTCAATACGTCACAAAACCTACTTTTCCCAAATATGCTTTAGCCTGATTACTGTTAACAATTCTTGTTAACATCTGCTAGCTGGCTGGTAAATGATCTGTAGAACATTTTGTTAAAAATAAGGACATGGTATTCTTAGGGGAACACTAGAGTGAAGCGTTCTTGGCTGAGAAGCAAGATGCAGGATACAGGTAAAGACAGGAAGCATTCCTTTTGGGGTGTGGGAATGATGGGGCAAAGCAGATTTGCCAAGTACTGATGTTTCAGCAGGCTTCCAAATAATAAGCAGGGCTTAGAAGATGAGCAGATATTTTGGATCTTTGATGTGAGAAACTATCAACCTCTGCATGGAAGAAAATACTTCTCCGCCCTCAAATATTGAGCTCCTACATCTTTCATGCCATGAAAGAGAACAGCTGCTGTTTGTTACAAACTGCCTGTTCCAATAGGGAGGTTAATATTTTACCATGTGTTTTCTTTCCTTCCTTCCACTCTTGCCTGTTGAGGCAAATCTCATAGCTAGCATTACAAGCACTGGATTCAGCAGCTTTCTCCTGGATGAATTTGTACTGATGTTAGCCTTTTTCATCCGTGACTCTTTGAGAAGAGAAATCCCCCAAGAGGTACATTTGGTTCACTCTGCTTCTCACGACATCCAGTTGCTACAAGCAGTCTTAAAGCCCTTGTAGTATTTCAGCTTTTTTTTTGCTACCCTGGGGAGGTAGTGATAAACAACACCAAGTTATTAAAGTAACGATGAAACAGCCCTCACAAAGGTTCAGGGGTCAGGAACAAGGCTGAGACAGCACTGTTGGTTCAACTTTTGTAAGCGAATCCTTGAGCATCTTGCCCAGCTTCCAAGCTGGGGCACAGGGCCAGGAGATTGCAGTTACACAGCTCCCAGCCAGCATGCTGAGCTCACATCTGTCCGTGCCTGTCCACGGAGAGCCAGCCCTGGTTATCAGGGATTAGCAGAGCACCAGCTACATCCCAGAGAAGGCCAGGACCAGCTGATCCAGCAGCAAGTGTTACCCAGGCTGGCTCAGGAGGTGGTCACCTACCAGCAGCCTGTCCCTGCTCCCAGGTAGATGCACCCCTCGGACTCTGCTGCTCAGAAATGAGCACACTGCTCCTGCACATTGACGGTTCAGGACTGGGATGTCAGAGACGCCACTAGCATGTCAGAGGACACAGGAAGATAGCAGCTGACCTGGGCTTGGAATGCTCTGAAGGGGGATGGAAGCAGCCTGTGAGTACAAGGAAGAAGCAATCCCACCCTGCCATGTAGAAATCCTCTCCAGAGATGGCAGAAATCTGCCGTTTTCACAGGTAAACTCCCACACTTCTGCAGAGCCCTGGCCTTTTCCCTCATTCTAACTAAGCCAACGAGTGATGTCCTCTGTTTAAATCCTACACCCAGGTCCTCCCTTTAAGCCCTGGAAGTCTGTTGTCCACAATACTGGCCAAGAGAGGCACTTTACAGAAGGACCCAATTCAAGGTCAGGAAGAGTCAGTGCAGACAGGCTGCTAGCAGCAAAACCCAGGAATGACAGCAAGGGAAATAATAAAAGAGGGGGGAAATGACAGACTGCCACAGACAGAGAGGAAAAGGGATAGACAGGGTGGCTAGTCACAGGAGAGTCTGCTAGAGGAGTTGCTGGGACTCAGAAACATCAAATCACACTCAAGGAGGGGGAGCAATGGCTTCTTTTATAGACTGAAGCACAGTAGGTGATGACAAGGGGAGACTGGAGGAGAGAAAACTAAAGGAAGAAAGGATAAGCAAAGAGTGTGATGTATCATTAGCGAGGACAGATTTATCTTTCCTCTTGGGTGAATTGCAGTACGTAAGTGTAAATGGCACCATTGTCTCAGGGGGACAGATGGTCCCCCACATCACAGCTTTGCGCATCCCCCACCCCGCCTGAGGGAGTTGCTCCCCTCCCCAGTCTGCACTGATGCAATGGGCATGGAGAAAGATGGAGGAGGGAAAGGCAGGGAGGCCAGGCTAAGCTTTCCATCTCCATCCCCACATGCTGACCTTGCAGTCAGGGATGGGCAGGTGAAAGCTGTTCCAGCCACAGCACTGCACCCAAACTCCATCCCTCAGACCAGCCCTACTATCCAAACACCTGTGCAGGTCCTCTAGCAGAAGGCTTACACTGCCATCACACCACCTTCTTGCTTCACCAGTCCTTGATGGCAGTCAAAGATCAAACACTCATGCTGATTGTCTCAGATCTATCAGCTGCCTTCGATACCATTGATTTCAAGGGTTTGCTGAGATGCTTGCCAAGGTCAGCAGGGATTTGCATCTTCTGTTCCCAACCTAGATAACCTCCACTCATCACTCCCCATCAGTATCTTACATCTTGATCATCACACTTCGTCTCTCATTTTACAAGTCCAGCTGCACTCTCATCTGCCTTCCTTGCTCATCACAACCTTATTCCCTGACTGCTGGTCACAACTCTGATTTCTTCTCCAGATGGAATAAAAAAACCATTCCCCTGAGCTAGCCTGTCTCCTCCTCCAAAATTTTAACTGAGGTGATTTCTTCTCATTTCCACAGCTGAGCCCAGAGAACCGCTCCAAGGAGGGGTGGCAGGTAGGGCAGCAGTTCCTTCCTGGAGGAGCACGGCTGACAGGAGGGAGCACAGCACAGACTCACAGCCCAAGGAGCAGCAGTGACACAGAGCAGGGCAAGACCGGTCCACCACCAGATCTTTGAACAGGCAGCCCCAGCTCGTGGCTCTTCCCACCACTGTTCAGCCCTCATCCCATTGCCCCCACCAGCCAGAGGCTGCAAAACCCCATTTAAGAGAAGCACTTGTCAAACAGGATCTCCTTCAGCCCTGCCCCTCAGCAGGCAGGGAAGCACGGGAGAGGCAGTGGCACAGGGATACAAGAGGCACTCCACGAAGGGGCTGATCAGGGTGCTCTGGGCCAACCAGGACCAGCGGGCAAAGCAAGCACAGGACAGAAGTGGGTGCAAGCTTGAGCCTGGGTTATCCTACACCAGACTAGAGCCTTCCTACACCAAAAGACAGTGCCTATCCAAAGATAGTGTCTCTCCAGGACTACACAAACCTTTCCAGCTTACAAGCTGACAGCTTGGCAGATCCTCTGCTCCTGTTCTCTCCATAGGTCTGTAATGGGCCAAGTTTTTCACGGTCTCATCTTAGCTATACTGGGACCAGCTGCAGGCCATTTGCTGCAGAGGAGCTGCAACTCTGTTAACTGTTCCTCACCTGAAGCAGCTCCAGTCAAGTATTATGCTCATAACCCACAGCTGCAGGCCCTTTCCCATGGTCTGGGGTGGGAACAGTGTCAAGTCCTCCAATAGGCAGCTGGTCAATTTGTTAGTGGTTACTTTCATTAATTCACATTGTTATAACAAGACATGCAATTAGAGGTCTGGTCAGAGCATTTTATAGGTCTTGAACTCAAAATGAGCATTTTTATTGCCCTTTCTATTCCTACAAGAGCCCCTTTGGCACTCTCACACACCCTGCTCCAGTGTTCATGAAGGCTGAAAAAGGCAAACTGACCATTTTCAAAGAATAAATGCTTCTCATATCTAAGGCAAAATATATTCCAGTGAATAAGCACAATATGCTCCAGGAAGGTTTTTCAGCATTTGTTTCGGGTCAGCAATGCACTTCTCAGAGGGATGGGGGGGTCCCCCAGCGCAGGCACTGCTGCCATCCCTGCATCCCAGCTGCGCACATCATCCCTCTCTTCTGGCCTAGCACTACCAGATGCCCCCAGGCTGCCACAAATGCACGGTGCAGTGTGACAAGACAAGACCAATCTTCCCAACCCCACCTGAAGAGCAATGGCTGGTACATACAGGTCTGTTCTTACTAGGTATAACAGAATAACACTGATTTATACCAGACGAAGATATGACCTGCATCTTCTACCCTCTCTTACCTGTCTCCCTGCACTTTTCATATTCACTGAGCATAAACCCAGGGATTAAAAAAATAAAAGGGATAAACCAGCATAAACCTAATCAAAAACTGTTGCAGCAAGAGTCCTAGCCCCACTTTCCTGAAGCATAAGGAGTTCCAAAAGATCTTTTATTGCTTTTGCAAAATATTAGGGAAACAGGGCAGTACAAATACACAGCAGAAATACCCCTCTCTTAAACCACAGGCTCCTCTGTGTTTTGCAGTTATCCCTTCCTCCAACAGTAGGAATCTATCCTTCAATAACAGCAAAAATGCTCAGAGCTTTAAATGAAGACAGGAAGGATGCACCACGAATTTTCAGCCTTATATCCAATTTTGTTAGACCGTACAAACATTAAATCTTCAGTCAGAGCCCTGGTTTGGTATGTGCTATTGTCCTGCTTCATTTCCAAACCATGGTCTTTGAGTTCTCACTATGAAAAAAGCCTCCAGGGAATAACCTAAAAGGGATGGAAGGCAGGGATTTATCCTGTTTCAACATTTGTGCGTAGATACACGGGGCCATCTTGCAAGCCAGCCAAATTTAGACCTCATCCCTTTACATCTGCCCACTTGCCTGGAATTGCATACATCTCACATACACACAACCCAGCCAATTTCTTACCGATCTCAAGCATGCAAATCCCCTTCAAACATATCCATCCCTTGTGTGCCACTAATGACAATGCACGAGTTTAAATTACATTTACACCGCGTCTGACTGTGCAAATGGTTCCTCTAAACTTCCCCTCGTAAATTTACACATCAAATGACCCGCACTAATGGCACTCCCTTGTCACAAGTTTTGTGAAGACAACTTCCTTCCCAACTACTTGTGAAGGCTCTGAGCTCTATCATGCCTCCCCTGCCCCCTGCCTACCAACCACAATCCGGAAACAGCTATCCTAAGAAAAATCTGGAATTTAGAGAATTACTTTTCCCCGATTCATAGTCCAGGTGGATGGGGTTCCTCTCCTCCCACAAAACTAAGATTGCCCAATATTTCATTATGTAAATGTGGAGGTCACATGTGCAGTCAACCGCACCGCAACATGTAAACATTAAAACGTTCAGACTGCACAATTTCCAAAACTAAACCTGCTCCCTACCTTTCCCTTCTTCTAGAGCGTCTGGGAAACCAAACAGCATAGCAATCCTAAATGCAAACCCTACAGCCTGCTATCCAGAAACTACTTCTTTGCTAAAGGAAGAACAGGAACTTCCAGAGATCTGCTTCACCCTCTGAAGAGAGGGCTTCAGTTGAGCACACAATTTCCTGCTACAGTCTGGCAGTCTGTCAAATATATACAGAGACCCTGGGTGGTTTTCAGACAGGTAGACTTAGACGGGGTAAAGCCTAACCAGCTTTCCAAGGTGAGAATTAACAGGGAAATTAGGGGCAGTTCACAAGGGTAGGAAATGTCTAAATTGAGGCACTTGACTTACACAAAATGGGAGGAGAGCAGTTGATGATAGATTGGTCCAGTGCATTCAGTACCTCCAAATATTAATCAAGATAATGGGCAACTGACTTATTAGAAGTCACCCTTATTTGCTAATAGCAAACTTCATTCCAGAAGGAAGCCTGGCAGAGTGGCAGAAAACACAGCAGGACCCAAAGCAGTCTTGTTCCCTCTTAAAGCTTGAAAAGCATCTGTCACATGCCCAGGGGAACACCAATGCCACCAACACTGCACGCCCACTGGAGAGCTCTGGCCAGCTCAGTTTCCCATGCAACAGGAGCAACTGCAAAATTGACTTAGCATGTTGTGGAGTGCAGAGGGGTTAGATAAACTCTTACAGAAAAAAAAAAGAATCTTGCACTTGGTGGGGCTCGGGTGTACAAATATGTTCTCCTTGGTTGGAAGGAGGGCACAGCAGCAATATCTGCCTGATTACCCACAATGATACAAAGCTGTCAAAAGTCCTCAAATAAATGCCTCAAATAAATTCTTCATGTGTCTTCTGAGATAGACTTTTTAAGAGAGACAGGATAGAGCTGCCTTTAAAATGGAGACACATGAAAAACCTACACATTTTACTGCTTTTCAAATAAGCACATAAAAGCTGCTACTGATGACCCCGAGAGCAGAAAGATTCCTCGGTCCTCAAGAATGATGAATGCTGCTTAAAATTCATAAGCCACTCAATTTTTGATACATTATTATACTTTCTGGTCACATTTCCAAGTTTCTCTCTACCCAGTAGATATGCAGAAAACCATTATTTTTATTTTCTATATACACACATGTGAAAAACAAAAATAAAATTCAGATTATTACAGGAGCTCAGGCCTTAAGACAGTCATCAACTGCTACAAGACTTGCAATAAATTTGCAGATTGTGCTTGTTTATTGTAGAACTACATCCAATTGTTATGAAAACTGTCCAGGATTTGACAGTGTACAAGCTTAAGGCAGAAACGAGTGCAACACACTACTGAATCTGCACTGGACATAAACAAATTGCCCAAACTGGTATTTGACATGGGCATATTATATATATATAACACACACTCACCCAAAGCTTAATGAGCAACAGGTTTTTTGTCCTCTTAACCACACAGCACTCGAAAAGCAGTGATTTTGGTAGCCCATAGTCCCCATGCACTGTGGCACCACCTGCCACTGTCACCAAGAGAAGTATCAATCCACACACACGCATTTCCTTTTCTCCTCCAGCATTTGATTCTGTACTTGGCTCTCAGAGGGCAGTGCCAGCATGAAACACCACTGTTGCCATCATCAGCCATCCTATACTCCACTGACTCATACATAAATGATGCCTATGGCACCAGGCAGGGAAGAGGTGGGGAATAAATGTGGAGGTTTCCTTTGTTTCCAACCAAAATGCTCAAGGCCAACCTGTTTCCTTGTGCATCAAGCACACGGCCCAACCTGACAATGCTGCCAGTGAAAGCTACAGGAAAAGTACCTGCAGAAGCAAGGTGGGGTTTTCAGCGGCAGGTACGATGGCAAAGCCCCTGCTCAGGGGATTTTAAAGCTAATGAGCTACAAGGCAGCTCCTCGATACACGCAGTCATGCCAGCTTTAAGAAGTCACTCTGCTCAATAGTGTAGAAAACACAGCTCCCGGTACCAAAAATTAGTGTGCATATAAGCTTTTGCTCATCTGGGACTGACCTGCTGCTCTGACACCACTGAAATCAGCTGGAAATGCAACACTTCACTGCTTGAGAGCAAAACAGAAGCCCAAATGGCCAACAACTGCACCAAGGGGTTGGTATATAACAAAAAGCAAGAAAATGACTGAGTAGTGAGCTGCAGAGCCTCTCTCATTACTGCTACAGTTTTAGCATTGATTTTATTTTCTAATGGCACACTTCACTCATGCTCTCACTGCTCATGCCAATATTATAAATGTAACAGCAAAGGGAGGCCTGGGCCTCCTGGGAAGCATTTCTTTTAACGGAAGGCTCAAAGGACAAACCAAATCTATTGCATTTGACCCTCGGGATGGATGAAGTGTAAAGTCTTTATGGAACCCCAAGGAGTCAAATAGCATTGCAGACATCCAGGCATCTGTCATAATCTTCTCATAACTTGCAAAGTGCACGAGGATCCATTTGTAAAGTGCCGTGTGGTATACGCATTATTTAGTCCCAAACATTTTATAAATTCGTAACATAAAGGCTATGCAGTTGTTTTGGAAACATGTTTTTACACTTGTCATCCTATTCCCCATCCAAGCTTGACTTCAATTCCTATATGACAGAGTTTAGGTTTTATAAAACGAAAAAATTCTTACAGCCGTTCTCATAACCATATCTCAAATATTGACTATATTAACATTGTAGCTGCAGCAGCTCCATGATCTACAGTTCTGAGTGGTCCAGCCTCCAGTTAGCAAAGCACAAATTAACCTAAACAAACCGGCTGGCAGGTTGCTCATGTGCTACAGCACACCAACTCCTTTCTGATCAGGAGACAAGCCAGGCTCCAGGTACGTGTTGTGTTGCATTGCATTCCCAGCTGATATAGCGCTTACCTGTCCCTAATAAAGCATATCAGGAACAAAAAAAATTGCTTCCCCATAAACTAAGGTTATTCAAGCATTCACTCATGCTGTATGTGAAGCCATCCCAAAAACATGCAAATCGCAAAACGTGAAAGCATCAGGCTCCTTTTCACCACACACTAAAATGGCAGAAAGCACAGTAAATACTCCCTTTGGGGACAAACACCCTGACTTTGACATGGATCATAGTCCTCTTCTTAAAAGGGAGTTAGGATCTACAACTGCTGCAATGACATCACACATCTCTATACTAATGTGCTTCCATAAGATATTTTAAAGCTAAGAAGTAAATGGTTCTTTCTCCTATTACTGCACTGCAGCAAAGCAATATGGCAGCTGTTTAATAGCACATAACAAAATTGCAGGACTGCTTACAAAAGGAAAAATAATCTTCAGAAGAGGGGGATTTAAGTAGTTAGAATGCAATTACCTAAATTGAAATTTGGTGGTTAATGACCTCATGCTTAAAAAAATTGCTACGTAGTCCTTAACTATCAGAGCTTCCATTTTAAATCTCATTGACAATACTTCCATAACAGCTATCATGAAGCTCTAGCCTAGTAAAAAATTCCACAAGAAGATTAACAGACATTTAATTAATGCCCCATCTTTTTGCTGAATCTTCACAAAAGGCCAGGTGTTGACCTATGACAGTGACTCACCCTGCCCCTGCTTAGCTTAAGCGCATTGGAAACCCAATAGCTCAGTATAACAAGGATGAAAAGCAGGCAAGCATACCAATCCCTAGAAGACACAATTTGATTTTCACAGAAGCATCTCTTATGAAGGGTCTGATTCCCAGCCAGGGAAGAGGCCACAGTGAGGCATCTGCCACCAGGCCATGCAAATGTATCCTTTCTATGGTGTTTTAGAAAAAAAGAAAAGTGATGCCACAAGCATATGATTACATGTAAAAAGCCTTCAGGGTGCAGAAACAACCCCTCGTTTGAGAGAAAAAAAAAATGTGGACTATTTATTGCATGGTCCATTCAAAAAGAGGAGCACAAGGGATTGAAGGGAAATCAGGAGGAGCTGAATCCTCACCTCTCAGTCTCTACTAGTCATGAAATCTCCCAACTTCACACAGCTGAGCTGAAATCTCAGGTTTGACACAACCCTTCCAACAGGTTTCCAGCAGCCACCACCATTGCCCTTCACTCCCTGGTGTCACCTGTAGCCACGTGTAAGGTCATCAGTGGGTGACTGGATGAAGCTTTTTCCTTCTTTGTATAGTTTCTAATAAGAAAAAGTCCTTTTCTGAGTCAAAGAGCACACTTGTCTGCAGATTAAGACAAAAGTAACATTTAAACACTAAAATAGCCCAATTTCTTGAATAATAGTTTCAACAACTTAAAGCAAACTCCTTGCAATGTACCAAATTGCAGGGATGGTTTTGAGATACTTTTTAGCCAGAAATAAGGACAGGCTCTTGTCTTCTTCCACCACAACCTCCCTCACCCATCCAAAAGCAAACCTTCATCCCAAACACACGCTGTTACCCTTCTTTCACTTCCCAAATCTAGCCTTTTATCGTGACACGAATGTCTTGTACTTTACTCTGAGTCCTGTTCTGAGTTCTGCTCTACCGCATGCTGGGACAATATTCCCAGGACATAATAACTAGCACAGGCACACAGTGATAGAAAAGCAATGCATAATTCAATGCAAAGTTTTAAAATTTTATAGAGCAGCCAGTAGAAAGCAGACTATCTAAATCTCCAATGTGTTCTCAGCCATAACCTATGTTTGAGACTGCAACATCCCTTCAGTGGCTTTTCAACTTTAAGACAAGAGCTCAGAGCTCAAACACAAACCTTAACCTACACTTGAAATTAAAAGAAATCTCATCCCTTTAAGGTCACCTGTTACTGCTGACACTACCTCCAGTCTTCACCTGGGGTTTGGCTCTTAAAGCTGAAAATAGTCTTGGAAACATTTTGCTAGTCTCTACTCTATGCCCAGACACTCAGATTTAATCTAGAAGCCTATACATCAAAAGTAAGCATCTGTACAGATAATACCCACCTAACTAGCAACTAAGAAACTTCCAGGTAGAAAATGCTGTCACTTGAAACTTCCAGCTAGAAAAATGCTCACATAAAATTTCAGACCAACCTCTCTAATGACTCATCTTCTTTTCCATTTCCTCCACACCATCAGTGATCCCATAGTTCAAAAAAGACCAGCTCTTCTCTAGCTGGAGCCCACCTCGGAGGCTCCAGGCAATGAGCTGTGCTGGTAGCCATCGTTTGCACTGATGGCCTGCAGGAGCCCTCCAGTCATCAAGGCACAGAGTATAAATGATAACACATGTGTGTGATTGCTGACCATGGAAAGCAGGACGTGCTTATGTCCCAGAGATCTTTCCCAGAGTGTGTGGAGCACAGCATCAAACTCTCCCATTTGTTCCTGGCCAGACATCACAACAAGACCCCCAGCTGGGGTTAAACCAAAATAAATGGAAAGGCAAGGGGTCACCTAGGTATCCCTGCAACCAGGGTGTAGAAGCAGCGGTTGTTCCCTCACTGAGGGCAAGATGAGCTCTCACTAAAGCCTGTATTCTCAGACACCTCCACCATCCATGGCAGTCTGAAAAGCTCATGGGCTAGGAAATCCTACTCTGCCCCAGGTGAAAAGGGAGCTGGGAAGGGGAAGAGCAGGTCTTTCTAATATACCTCTCCCCTCACCCAGTCCTTGTGCCTAGGACTGTCAGCAGCTCTTTCTGAAGTCCCTTCTTTCATAATCAATTTCCTTTGATCACACACTGAAACAGCAAAGGTTCTGTGTAAACACAAGCAATGAACAAAGAAGGTCATTAAATATGTAATAAACGTTATTCCTTACCTGCAAGGCACCCCAGGAGGGCAGGATGAGGGAAGGACAGGGCAGGAGGGAGCCAGAGGTGGGGAGGGAGAAGGGGCAGCTCAGAAAGGATATGGGTTGCACACCATTTTGATGCACCAGCTCCGTGGGCTGGTGGTCTGCTTCAAGCAGAAGAAGACAACGGGGGCCAAGTCTGGGTAGGGGACATCAGGATCCGGAGGGGAGGTGACTTCTTCATCCTCACCCAGCTCCAGGGAGGATGGCGGCTGCTCCGGTGGCGTTTGTTGCTCCGAGATCCCCAGATCCACAGGCTCCAGTGGGCAGATGGCAGAAGTGTGAGGGGGCTGTGGGCCTGCAGGCCAGGTGGAGGGAGGCTGGGGGACGTACTCTGCCATGCCAGCCACGAGCGAGAACCCCTGGAGAGGAGGCGAGAAAGAGAAATTAAATCCCACAAGGAATCAGCAGCAAAAGCACAGCACATCTGCGCTCTCCTAGCAAGTCCGGAGCAGGGGAGAGCTGCAGGACTGATGGCTCTGACAAATGATAAACCACGTTCACGCTTGGTGCTGAAGCAGTTTTAAGCTCTTTTCTGCCAAACACTCTCTCCACCAAGACTCCTCTGGCTACTCCTCTCCATCACCATTTAAACCATCCCTGTAGCCCCTGAGGCACCCTGTCACAGTGCTGCACCATCTCAGGGGATGGTGCCAGCTCTTTTGGAGGCAGCCTGAGCACCATAACAGAGCACAGTGTTTTGAACAGCACAGGCCCATCCTGCCACAACAGAGCCATCCTGCCCTTGCAGTCCCTAACAGGGTGCTGCCAACTCCAGGTTCAGCTTTGCTGCCCCAGTTCTCCCATCCAGGGGCGCTCTGGGCTGGCCCTGTGTCACACCATCGCAGACTCCCTCAGACTGACCCTGACAAATGCATGTCAAACCCATACACCACAGTCACTCATTCAAACAGGGAGCTATAACACAAGCCAGGGGTGCGATTAAATATTAAGCATTAAATATTCAGCACCTTTTACTGGACCTTGTTAAGCTCTCATATTGGGGCAGTGGAAACACCATGAACATGGGCTGCAAAAGTTATTCCACTAAACGGAATGGTCAGAGAGCCTGGGTGGGCATGAGAAGAGCAGGTCTCAAGCTCACTGGCAGCCTGTGCTGGTTTTGAGGAAGGGTTAATTTTCTTCATTGTAGCTGGAGTAGGGCTATGTTTTGGATTTGTACTGTAAACACTGTTGATAATACAGATGATTTAGTTGCTGCTGAGCACCATCAAGCCATTTTCTGTTTCTCACATCACCCCACCAGTGAGTTGGCTGGGAGTGCACAAGAAGCTGGGAGGGTTCGCGGTCAGGACAGCTGACTTTAGTTGACCCAAGAGATATTCCATATCATATGACATCATGCTCAGCACATAAAGCTGGGGAGAAAAGGAAGAAAGGAGTGATAGGAGTTTGCATGATGAAGTCTTGCTTTCCTAGAGATGGCTGAACACCTGCCTGCCCATGGGAGGTGGTGAATAAATTCCTTTTTTTGCTTCACTTGAGTGCACAACTTTTGCTTTACATATCAAACTGCCTTTATCTCATTCTTCTGCCTCTTTCTCCCTTTCACTCTTTTGATTCTCCTCCCATCCCAGCTGGAGGGTAGTGAGCAAGTAGCTGTGTGTGGCTTAGCTGCCAGCTGGGGTTAAACCAAAACACTCCCACATACTGCAGAGCTCCAAACTTTTGCTGAAAAACATCACTTTGCTTCCTGGGTGCTGTCCATTCAATAGCAGAGTGGATGTGGCTTGTCAAAGTGAGGGGAATGAAATAAACTCCAAGGCTTGGCTTTGGAGCGATGTTACACAGACACTCTTAGGAAAGAGAGTTTGTCCAACAACTGCCCGTTTTCTTCCCTTCACCCTGTTGGCATGTTCAACCATCTGGAGTGCCTATGCTGCGAGTGCAGATTTAAAAGCCACACGAGAGCCCTCAGACACACTGCAGTACAGAAGGGGACAATCAGCAGCAAGAAAAGATGTGTCTGTCCATGGCACAGACCTCATCTCCTCACGTACAGACCATAGGTTATCCTCCCTGGCACTTGTCTCAGTTCACTTCAGGCTCACAAAGCCTGTGCACACCTCTGTTGACACTGCCCTGCCTTGGCAATGCACCCTTGACATTTCAGCCCACGACCCTTTTGATGCTCACACTGCTGGATCCACACTGCTGGACCCATGATCTCCAATGCTCTCCACACCACTCATCTGTCAGGTGCTTACCAACCGCTCCACCTTAGGTTGCAGTGTCCCATCATTCCTACATGAGACCCTGAAACCTCTGCCTACCCATCCTGTTTTCTCAGCCTCCTGCTTCCAACACACACTTTGATCCAAAGCTTTGCTTGTTCTTTGAGGCTTGGTATTTGTCAGAATAAAGAGCAGCAAGTGCAGGGGTTTAGAAAGCAGACATAGTGTCCCTTAGGGGATAGCAGAGAGACTCTTCGAATTCATTATCCCAAAGGCCTGCAGCTATTGGAAAGAACAGATACCATGTCTCCCGACTGGCTTTCGGATGCTGTTCATAATTTTTTAAGCCCTGTGAAAAAATTGCTAGTGCATCCTTCTCACCATCTAACACGGCTGTTTTCAAAAAAACTTTCAGCAGATTTTTTACTCTGGGCACCCATGCAACTACTTGTACCACCTTTTCCATTCCTTATTCCCACCAGCTCCCCACTGCCTGCTTGGAGCTGGCTCCCTTGCAGGCTATTAACATGCAGTAGCTGAGCCCAACTTCCCTCCCATTACAGCACAGAGGAGAAAGATTAGCAGAGACAGCCAGGAGGAATCACTTATTATGGTGCTCAGAGCATGCACATTGATGAGGGCATGACAGTTCCAAACTGCAGCGTACAAAGCTTCGTAATTACCAGTACAACTGAGAAAAGGAATAGAAGAAACAACCTCATCAGCATTTCCCTGCTTTCCCTTCAGCAAGCATCCAGGGCCTCTTCTCCATCTCACCACTGCTAGATGCAGCTGGGACTTTGGGATGCTGCTCTGCCCATGTGAAACACACATGCACAAACTGGGTAGGTGTATATCACAGATAGTTCATCCCTCTAATTTGAGCAGCTCAGATCGACTCATTAGGGCTCATATGGACACAGGGCCAGGTGAATCCCTTTGGAAGTCCTGAAGCTAAATACCGTCCTTGAATGACAGCTGCCCCACTGGAGATGTGAGTAATACCCGTTACCTTCCTGAGATTAAATCCTGTTCTGCCTCCCAAGGCTGTGATCACGATTTATTTCCTACATTAAGCAGGATTAATATTCTGTGTCAAAAGAGAGAGAGGGGAAAATCAAGCAGTGGGGCACTTCCGAGCTCTTCACAGAGTCAGTCCTCCCATCTCAACTTCAAAGAAGAGTAGAGTGGTTTTCCTGCCAGAGACAGGTCCAGAGTCCTCTCCGCTGCCATTTCAGAATTGGAGGTTGCAATCAGCTATTTCCCCTATTTTGGTCAGGCTGCAACTCATACAACGCTGCTATTTTCCTGGGATTGCAATCACTGGCCTTCCCATGCTGTAGCATTGTTCTATAACTTGGTTGGAGTCAGCCTGCTACAGTATTTCAACCCAGGGGAGTCATGTTTAAATCAAAAAGAGGAATGAATTTGGCAAACGGATGTATCTGCATACACAGAATAATGTAAATCAGTGGAGAGGGTTCCTACCCAGAAAAAAGACAATTATAGTAAGACTCAGCAGAATTATAAATCTTCAGAACTTGCCTCTAACCTCCCCTTTGTGCAAGTGCAACTTACTGTGACAAGGGCAATACAAGGGGACAAGGATATAAGAGGATGGTTATGGGGTGGCCAGATGCATGTTCTTGTCACTCAGCCTTTTTCTCAGGCAGGCCTAACCCCAGCTGGTGCAGCAGGCCAGACCCATCAGAAAAAATCAAATCCTTCCCACCCTGGACTTTTCTGGCCAAATGTCCCCCCAAAAACACAAAAACGTTCCGCTGCAAAAGTCACATACTGCTGGAAGGGTGATGCTACACCAGCTGCGCTTCCCTCCCAGGGGAAGGGAAGTTATTTGTGGGCTGGCTGGCAGCTCCTTCTGCTTCTCTCCCTGCACAGCTTGTGCCAAACCCTTCTGTGGAGCCAGGTCTTAAGTCTGCACCGTCCATGCCCAAGGCCCATTTAAAGCCACCACCATCCTGAGCTGAGCACCCACCGGTGCTGCATCCGGCATGCACACCTGCCCTGGACACGTGTGCTGGCAGGGAGCTCATTGCCTTGGCACGCACAAGAGAAGCTGACAGCCTCTGGCTCAACCCTTCCCCAAAAGCACCTGGTCCTGCCAGACTACTGAGGAGGAAGGGAGAAGGATGCTCGAAAACAGCAAGAGAAGCTGTGGACTTAATGAGAATTGGAAATTGGTTAGGAGTAAAAGGAGGAAATATCACAATGCAGGAGAAGTGCTACAGATTAGGGGTTTCTGTCCAAAAAGGCCAATGTCACCTCCTGGCATGCATTGCAGAGGTCTCTGCTCAGACACTCTTCTCCCTTAGGGCTGCAGCTGGCATCCCAGGGCTGCCAGTGCCATGTGGTGCCTGCGGGACACTGCCAAGGTGTCCCGCAGGCACCACACTCCAGCCAAAGCAGCCTCCAAGCTCCTCACTGCCCTCTTGGAAGAGGGGCCCACAGGGACCATGGATGAGGGATAGCTGATGGGACCTTTACAACACTCATGCAGGCCTTTCTGGACTATTGCAGCTTGACCATGAACGGGCCTTTTGCAGCCAGCCAGGAGAGGGAAATACTGGAGAGAGGTCCCCAGAGCACTATCCCAGCGCTGGAGGGGATCTGCCCGGAGTCCAGCGAGACGACAACTCCCCTCTCATGTGGGACCATCCTCAGAGTTCCCCACTATCATCCCTAACTCTGTATCCTGCCACAGAGCTGTTCCTTCCTGCCTGCACATTGCTCACACAGACAACACTGGGGTCCACATCAAAACTGAAAGTGCAGAGTATATTTCCTTTGAGAGCAGCTCAGTGTACACACAGCACCTCCCATTCTGAGGGCACACAAGTCCTTTCCAGACCATCCATCACCATCAGTCACCCGTTACTCAGAAGCAGCAGGAAGCACAGCAGCCACTCTGTCCTGCTAACACCCTTGCAGAAGAGGGACTGAAATGACAACCTCCAGCTGGCGTTGCAGGGGAGAGCAAGATGGTCCCATCAGCTGGAGCAGCACCTGAGGCACACATATATATTTATTTATCATCTCCAAACATCCATCCGAAAGTTGACAAGCATCTGGGGGCACGGCTTTTGCAGCCAGCTTCGTACAGGCCCAGACTTATTTAAGGAGGTCTCTGACTGTGTGGCATACTTAGGAATGCGTGTGGGTGACCCCGTTCGGCAGCTGCGTGAGCCTCCCGGGGTGCTCTGCCGAACACGGCGGTGAGCCCGCATTTGTTTGTTGCTATAACTGGCAAGCGTTACCTTTGATGTGTGCGTCTGGCTGCAGGGATGTGTTAGTCATACAGGTTTCACATTTGGAGCGCTTGTCGTGGTACAATATAATTAGTAGTACCCGGCTCCCTCTGTGTTTGTGCTCATCTGGCACTGGCATGTTTCTCTGCCTGTTCGTGTGAGACAGCGCCTGTCCTCGGCTGCTTGTGTGTGCGTGGAGTTGTATGAGTGCCAGGAAGGAACAGGGTCACTTTTATTAGCACTTAATTTGAAACAGGAGCTTTTACATCTCCATCATCTCAGCACCTCTAAATACAATGGGACATGGCAGAAACCCAGCAGGGAGTGTTCCAACTGGTGCCTGAATCCATTGCTCACAGATGCTGGTGCACCCACATGCCCCTGAAGCACGACATCCATGGCCTGCACCAGAGCCAAGGTCTCCCAACTTCCCTGCTCTGGTCAAATGGCCACGACCTGTTGCCTTTCAGCTGCGTGCTGATTGATTGCTGTGCCTTCTCTCCACACATGCTATTATCCTCTGCTAGATTTGCTCCAGCGCTTGACAGCCTCGCCCTTTTCACCCTGGTGATTTTGCACCCCTCCTCCTGTACAGGGCAAGAAGCAGAAGAAATTCCTTCCTCCCACTGAGCAGGGCAAGGAGCAGTCCAGCCAGCACAGGACAAAATAAGCAAACTATCTGTCCTGAAGCCTCAACTATACCCTGCCTTTAACCTGTACTGCAGGCAGCACTCCGCAGCTGTAGGAAGAGCAAGCCCCGATCTCCTGGACACTCCCACCCTCATCATCAGTCAATGTCCACTGTATCACTTTCCTGTCACGTGGCTGGGATAACCCCATCTTGTCCATGTCTCTGGTCCCTGCCCCTGGCACAGCAAAGAGGGGATCCGCTTACGTTGCTAAGAAGCCTTTGGCCAAGCCAAAGGAGATGTTATGGAGACCAGTAAAAATGTTGCTGGAGAGATGGAGAAAAAGTAAACAACGGGAGAAGAAAAGGCATAGGAGTAATATGGTCACTTTGGGTGTAGCAGGTATTGAAGAGAAAGAAGGTTCCCGTTGGAAAATCATTACCTGACCTTAACTATGTGGAATGTTTGAGACCCAGAGGTGAGTGCTACTGAAGACCCTAACGTTATCCCACTGCTTCCCAGAGAATATGCATACCTGTTTTCAACAAAACATTTTCATTTTTGGTGTTCCAAATAAACAGACTGTAAAAATCTCCTTCTGGGGATGACTCCGTACTGTAACAGACCCATCTATGTGGAGACTCTACCCCAGAGTCAGTGTTTTCCCTTTCAAACCTGCCGCACTCTCTCCCCGTGCGCTGCTTTGGTCTGCACCGTTCCCAGTGATTCCTTCTCCTCGTGCACACGGCCACCTTTCACGTGAGAGGATTCCTGTCATGTCCCCTCACTTAAACCACCGCTAAGCCAAGCACACATCTCTAGCACTTAATCCTTGCTCATAAATTAATCTCCTTAGCCCCGCGGTCGTTCCGTGCGGATCTCTCCGAAAGCCGCGTCTCGCCTACCAGCGCTCTGCCGCTAACGATGCGCCGAGTGCCGCCTTCCCGCAGGGCCGGGCTGCCGGCCCGACGGCTCTTGCTGGCCCTGTCACGCTGCGAGTCCATGTCTGATGTGCCATCTACTGTCGCACCTCGGTCCTGTGGCCTGGGCCGTCCTTTCCTTGCCCCTCACCAGGTCCTCAGACCCTATGTTTCAGATTATTGATTGCCCTCAGATGCATTAGCTTGCATTTTTCCTAAAATTAATCTCATTAAGTTATTTTCTGCCCATCTTTCTGTCCTCACTAGTTCCCTTTGTATTATTTTGCTGCATCCCCGCTGGCAGGTTTATCATCATCCAGGGAAGTCATCAATGTGCTGTTTACTCCCTCCTCCAGGTCAGCAATGAACACGGCAACTAAGATGGTCAGACGAGGATGATGAAGAGGAAGATAGTGGTGTCATAGGCTACTAGCAGTGATGGCTTTGAGGCCATTCTCACACTCTTAGCCCTTAAGCCAGAATATGAAGTGCTAGCAGGAAAGACAAAATGTGCAAATACCTCAACTGTGCCTTCCAGAGAAGCCCACGCTGGGAGAACAGAGCTGCAGCTCCTGCCCACCACAAGGACAGATGCCCAGTGCTGCAGCTGCCAGCACTGCACCCGTACAAGTGGACAGAAAAGGGCAGCCTGGGGCTGCTCCCACGCAGGCTAAGCCAACTGTGAGAAGCTCTGCTGTTTCTCAGTGCCCAGCCCAACCCAGTGTCCCTTCAGGACCTGTTGTAGAGAGTGAGAGTAGGAAAACAGCAGCATACAACGAGTGGGGAGGCTTCAGGAGACTCCTTGTCACGGCACAGCACTGAATGCAACCTCCCACTTCTGCACAAGCATCCCCACCCCACCTCCAGACTTTTCCCCAACCCACTGTCACCACTCACATCTGGAGAGGAGATTCCCTGGGGTGAAAATAGAAGTGGGGAGGTAGAGACAGTAAGGAGCACATCTAAAGGGAACACAATATGAAGAGCTTTGGGGAGCATCAAGAGTTACATCTACAACCTCTCTCCTCCCTAAAAATTACTGCTCCCCCTCAATCCCTCCAAAGGAGATATCCTTCATAAACACAGCTATGTATTTGGGGCAAACTGACTCTTGGCAAAAACAAAAACAGGAAGGGAGCTGAAGCTATGTGGAGTGTGATGATGCCCCAGGCTCTGCCTCTAGAAAGGAGAGAGAATATGGGAAAGAATTGTAGCTATGAAGATGGGAATCTTCTAGAAGCAGAGAAGAGACCATGTTGCTAGCTCTTCTTCTGCAAAGGCCTACAAGGCTGTTCACTCTCAGGTCAATAGATGGACCAGGACCTTGTGATGGTTCCCCTGCATCACACATGATTTGGTTACTGACACTGCTATTCATTTACATAAGCTTAAAATTCCCCTTCTCTCCCTGCTGTCACCACAGGGGAAAAAAAAGCAAAGCTGGGACAATTGCTTGAATAGTGATCACTGAAAAGTGGCAAAGACACCAATGCAAGCATATCTGACCGCAGACCTGAAACGCGCCCCCATAGTTCAAGCCAATCCTTGTAAACTTGCCAGAAAACCCAGTCTGAAAGAGTCCATAACGAGTTACTTTGCCCTCTACCTCTGCCCACCCCCACTACCAAACTCTGAGTGGGTTTAAAGGCAAAATAAGGAAAGAAAAATGACCAAGGAAGACAAGCAATTGAGGGCAACACTACTGCCAAAAGTCCCCAGCCAGAGAGGAGATGAAAGATGGTGCTGGGCACACTGCACACTTGTATACACGTGCATGCATTTGCAAACACGTGCAGCAGCAGAAACAGGATTCCATCCACTCCTGACAGTCTGGCTGCAGGAAAATCCATTCCTAACCTCCGTCGTGGAAAGCAACTAAATTGAGCCTGTCAGCCAGACACACTAAACCAACACCTGAGAAGTATTTAACACCAATAACCCCATCTGTGCTCTCTATACAGCAGTGTTTCTGTAGCCACGGTCAAATTGACACTTCAGAGAAAGGAAATACAAACCTTCTCTACCCTCTGCCCCCCTATTCCGGTGGTCATACCAGACAAACAAATTCAGCAGTCACATCACAGCAGCAAAATCCCTGGCACTTGTCACTTCACCAGCTACCAACAGCACAGGTCAGCAGCTCCTCTCCATCCTGTTCAACTCCACGGCCATAACCCCAAATCCAGTAGTTTCACAAGGATATGCGCTCTGCTTGCCCTCCAGGGATGCCCCCATGGAGCTTTACATCAAGGCACAGTGGAGCAGGATGTGGTGCCCATGCTGCAGATGATGGTTATGTCAGAAGCAGAGACCAGCTGCCCTTGGTATTGGTTTTTTTTAATACACACACGCATTTGATAAGAGGGTAACAACCTTTGCATTCGGAGGAACCTTTCCCGCCTTGATCACACAGAGACAGGGCTTCTGCACTGCATTCTGCAGATGCTGGGAAGCACAAGCTTTTGCAGAAAACATCAACAAGCATCATTCCACACCAGGAGCCCACAGCGTGTCCACTCGCCCACAGGCTGCAAGGACTGGTATGAACCTGCAAAGCCCCTGATGACTGAGCCCGGATTAGCCCAGAGACCACCTCCCTCCTGCGCCACCACAGCAGCACACACCTCCAGTTCAAGGCAAGAGAGAAGGCATTTTCTGACATCTTCTCACTGCAATTAGTCCCTGATACACTGGGCTGATTGCTCTTCAGGGCACACTGCGGTGCTTCAAACACCGGGGCCTGACAAGTACCGGGAGAGCGAGTTTATTGCAAAGTTACTGGGTTGATTTATGCAATTTGAGTTATGATTAGAGGACTTAAATAAATTTTGTATCAGTATAAGACATTTTTCAAACCACTATGTGATTTCTAAGAGCTTCAAGGTATGCACTTCTGACACAGATGAATAAACTAAGTAAGCTGCCTATACTAGATCATTAGAAACCATCATGCACCTCTGCATGACTGAGAAGAAGTCTCTACTTTCCAAAAGCAGTTCGGGGTTTTATAGATCTTGAACACCCTTAAAATCAGCCCTACATTAATAAATCTAATCTAATAAATTTTTAAAAATACAACTAAGACATGGTACTACATGATCTTGCACATCCACCAGTACCACTTGATTTTTGAACCCATCCATGGACTCAGAGGTTTTAGTAAGGCTCTGGGCAACTGAACAAATTCACCTGCTTGCTTGAATGTGCAGGATTGGGACTTTGATTCAATAAAAGATAAATTTTATTTTAAATCAGTGCCCCACTCTTTTAAAGATTCCTAACACTGTGTGTGCTTTTCATTAGTTTCCAGCTGTAGACACTTGTTGTCTTTGAGAAAAATGAATAAAAATTAGTTTCAACTTTTTTTTTCCCCTAGAGGAAAAAGCTGACCAAGCATGTGGCTTCTTTGCAGCACAGCCTGGAATTGCAGGCTTTTTGCAATATCAGAGGTGGCCAGGGCTCAGCATAAGCTACCCTGGCGTGGGACATCCTCCTGGGGTGTCTTGCTATGGATGGGACAGGGCAGGGCTCTAACATTAAACAGGGCTGTAGGATGGCACCCTGTCACACGGGGCATGGACACATGGATTCTCCAAAATTGGATCAGGCAGCAGAGATGCAGCCAGGTGGGAAGTGGGTTGGTGGAAGCAAGGAAGGAAGCAAGCAAGCAAACCCAGAACTAGAGGAGATGCCCGAGCTGCAGCCTGGGGCACAGGTGCATTACTGGCGCTTTGAGGATGCTCAGGACTGGACCAGCAAGGAATGTGCTGCTCTTGGTGGGGATAAGAGTGAGGACACAGGAAAGCTCACCCAACATTGCAGGTGCACTGTGACAGACCCCTGGAAGCCCAGCTGGTCTCCTCATATCCCAGACAAGGCCACTGTGCCAACCCAGAAACACCCACAGGCAAGCTCTGAGCTCCTTGTGAGACAGCATCCCTCTCACATAATGATTCCCCTCACTCCCTTGATGGCTATGGATGCGCTGGCCCTGCATCAGCCAGATCCACTGCCTGAAAACACTCCCAAGGCAGCAACAAGGGGAGATTTTGAAAGATTAAACATGCGGCAGGTTGGCATAACCCCCTTTATAATAGGCACTGTCAGATTGATCCAGCCTTCACAAGGCAAACCCCTTAGATGTGGCAGATCAAAGCTTCTTCTTTGTCCCCCTGACTCTCCTCTGAGATATTCACTACCAGATCTCCTGGCAAGGCACGTGTGCATCGTCTGGTGCATCGAGGTGGCCGGTGTTTAGACACAGCTTTCAACTGAGATCTGCAGGAAAGCTGCTTTTCCCCATCTTCCTGCTGCAGTCAGGGCCAAGGCTTTCCCAAACAGGTACTGCATCCTTGCCCAGCCAGCCTGGTGCAAACACCCTGCCAGTGGGCAGGCAATCCAGGGCGATGCCCAGACTCCATCCCTGCCTGCCTCCCAGCTCACCCGGGAGAAGATCACGGCCCTAGACCTTCACTGATGGGCATGCACTGCTGCCCTTCTGAGGAAGCTCATATCCAATGCCAGTGCCATGAAACTATTATGTTATTTAATGGAGAGAGGAATAAATGCTCTCAGTCCCTTGCAGGCAGTGGGCAGCTGCCTCCTGCCTAAGGCTGTGTGCCTGCCCAGACCTGAGGGATGGGGCAGTGCTGACTGGGGGAGAGATGTCCAGAAGGTGTCCTTAAAATACAAAGGGGAAGGGGGGCAGAAACGGGGCTCTTGGATTCCCTTTGCAGTGCTCTGAATTAAAAGTTTCTTTGCAGGTAGGGTGTTGAGAAGATAATGTGCTTGAGGATTTCTATCCACTGATAGAGAAGGTTACACGTCAGAGTTAAAACACTGAGGGATAAGTGAGGTGGAGGGTCAGAAGACCCCTTCCTTCTTTGAGATAATAAATCCTCAGTCACCAGCCCAAATTTAAGGCCAGGAGCTCTGCAATAACACACAGAAACAACTGACAATTAACATAGCAGTCTTCTAAGCGACAGGGACACAGAACCAGTAGCAACCCCCAGATCAGTGAGAAAAACGCTTCCTATTAGCAGAGAGAAAATGCACAACAAGTTCTGCTTTTTGATGTTTACCATTTTTCTCTGCAATAATTTGCAGGGAAATTATATATATTTGGGGTTTTTCTTTCTGGCTTTTTATTTTTTTAAAGCCACTGGTACTTTTCACACAGCTGCTGTTACCAAGAACATAAAGGTAACCATCAAGAGGGCTATGAAAACCAGTACTGGCAGAAAATATGCCTGATAACTGCCAGTCAACAATGTCTAACATTATTTCTGTTTCTCTTCTTTTTTAATTCTTCTATTTCCGCCCCCTTCCACCCCCTGACTCCAGCCAACAGCTTCCAGTGATGTACAGAAGATGATGCATTTGTTATATTAAAGTACATATTATTGGGTGTCCCTTTTCAGGATGTTGCACATGTGATTGAAATGCAATAACAACATAAACAAAACAAGAAAAGACAATTTATAAAACCTGAATCCAAGACCTAACTCTTGCATTGGAAAAAAGAAAAAAATACCCCAAACCCAAGAAGACCCTAAACAGTGAGAAGGTTTTAAGAAAAGTTATATATTTACAAGTCTCAGGCAGTCACCTCTCCAGGGAGGAGATTTTGTAACCCTCCCTCTTTCCCACCATCCTTCCCCATCATAACAGAAGAAACTAACAAGGGCTAAATTTGAAATTCCTGGAATTATTCACACTCCTTGTATCATTTATAGTGATGCAAAAAGAGCTGCTGATTATCTGTGAGATACACACTCCCTGCTGCAATTGCTCATAGACATGAACTCCTGGACACACGGTTGTTCCCTTTCCACCACCACCACTACCCAAAACACACACCAAAATCAATTATTGCTACTTGTTGGGTAAACAGAGGCAGTCTCACATACGTGGGCACTGCACTCGGACATACACGTACCACCGGACATGCACACAGAAACAACTTTCCTCTCTGGAAAGACAGAATTATTCACATTACAGTCATGTCTACCCTCAGCTTTTACTTCTGCCAGAAAGGAAACAGGTATGAAACAAAACAGGAATGATGCAGGTACATGGGTGGGCACAAGTTTTCTATTAAAAGGACAGCAAAACCAAGCAAAACGAGACAGACACAAGGTTAGCCAGGTGTGCATGCGTCTCACCTACCTTTGCATGGAAAAGAAATCTCCGAGGGAGAAGTCTCCAAGTCAGAGAAGCAAAATAAAATAATAATGAAGATGCTTTGAAAAAATTCCCCCACCAAGAAAAAAAAGGCCCCCCCACCTCCCCCCCTTGCACACAGGCACACTCACACGCAGACACACACACCTCGGTGCCCGGGGTGGGGAGAATAGGAGAAAAAAAGATCAGGATCAGCTGAGTGACGGGGAGCAAAGAACCTGCCGGCGAGAAGCGGGGAGTTGTGTTAGATCCGTGCCTGCAAGGACTGAGCGTGTGCAGGAAGGAGATGGTTTAAAAGGAGAATACATGGTAAGAAATTGTGGCTGCTCAGGCTGGAGTCTGAAGCTCTGGAGTCAGAGCAAAAAAAAAGATTAAAAAAAAAGGACCTCTTCCTTCACGGGAGGGCTTGGGGGGGGGGGTTTGCCTCTGTGTGTTTTTCCAGGCAGGTGGTGTTAAGAAGTGACAGAAGCTTCCTTCCAAAAAGACCAGAGAGAGGGTCAAAATAATTGCAGGACGCTGAGAGGTGATGGAGGTGTGGGTGGGGGCAAGGTTAGCTATTCCATGGTGGGAAAGTGAGGAGGAAGGGCTGGTGTGTGGTTTCTGTCTGTCTTGCTCTCTCTCTGTCTCATGGTATGTTCACCAACGGCTTATGGAGCGAACTGCACAGAGAGAGAGAGAGAATAACTGTACAGGCAGAGAGGGAGAGTGAAACACCGTCCTTACAGTGACACCAAATGTCTTTAGGGGAACCTACAGTTAGAGGCACAGAATGCAGGAATTCTTACAACACAGGAGGAAAGGAAGAAATCTTGCACACCATCGCACACCTGCATCCACAGTGGGGTCTCAGGACAGCTGATTTGTCCCTGCCTTCAGCCCACTCATCCTTCCTTTTCTGGGGGACACTGGCTTCAGCATGCTTGCCTTTCCTTGAACTTTTAAGGATGTGTCCCTCCGCAGGTCACAGATCAAGCAGGTTAGAGAATTATCATTTGGGAAGAGTTAAAAAAACAAACTAACAAGCCTCCCCCAAAAGTCCTGCCCTCAAAACCAGTCCCTCCTCTCCGCCCTATCCTACTCCCAGACCTGTTACTGGAACTCAGGGGGTGGGAATAACTCTCTACGAATTAGTTTCCCATGGCATTTTTTGAAGCCAGGGGGAAATGAGAGGGATGGATAATGTGCAGAAATCCCACCTTCCAGTGGCTAGAACAGAGTACGGCCTCCCCAAGCCTCATCCAATGGAGGGCCAGCACAGCTATTTGCCCCCACTGATCCCATTCTGTGGCTGAGCAGCCCTACCCTTCGTCAGCACAGGCCCCTCATTCTTGAAACATCAGCCTTCAGTTTTCCTACTGGGGATCGCAAGTCAGCTCTGGGAAAGAGACACTACACAAAGCCATCACAGTCCTCAAGGCTTTTCATGGGTTTTTCCTGTTCAATCCAATAAAACCCCACGTGTTATGAGATGCGAAGATATTCTTGCTTCTACCATGGGCATATATTGTAAATAAGAAGCTAAAAAAATGCCCAGTTGCCAGCTAGGGTATGATACAACACACACGGCAGCCCAGAAGCTCCTCTGCTTCCTTGCAGGGCTCCACAAAGCCTCTCCAAAACTTCCTCACCAAGACGACGTCCACTCCAACTGTCACAGACTTTGCAGTGCATGGGTAGGACAGCCGGGTCAGGGTAATTAACACACCTAAACTAAAAATGGCTGGGAAACCAAGCACTTTCATCATACTGAGAAACAGGCCCTCTGATGTTAACTCTCCACAAGAAGGCAGTGGAGCAAGCCCACCTTCTGGTAAAGTCAGGACCACTCTGGTCTTACTTCAAGGTAGCTCACATGTTCACCACTGTGGGTGAAAAACATCCTGTAAATATCCTCTCCTCTGCCATTCATCTCCCTGTGGCTTGGTTTTGCCATGCCAGGGACTTGAGGCAGAGGTCACGGAGCTTCTAGCCACTTAAATCACACAAGCCAGGCTCCTTGGAGCTTGAGCAATGTGGTTGGCACCACCACCGTCTCTCACAGGGCCCTTAAAAGTCTTTTGAACAAAGACAATGGCTGCTGTCCGCTTTTAACGTAACACTTTTGTGTTTCATAAAGTGCCTAATCTTGTTACCTCTCCTAAAAGGCAAACTCATCCCTTAGAGGATCCTCAGGCTGCTCCAGAAGTGCTAAAAAAGAAAAGAGAGCAGTGTTAGAAACAACAGGAATGTTGGGATCATCAAAAGTTACCTGATTAACAGCTTCCATGTAAAACAGCTCTTACTTGGACAAGTCCAGCCTGTCTTTTTTCATTTGAACCAGGGCTGCAGTTCCATGGTGTACCCATGCATCTTCCACAAGCTGGAAAGAGATTTTATTCCACGATAATAATTTTCAGTGGTGATCAGACCTCTCCCTGCCTAGGATCAGAGCATGGGAGCTGTGCAAGACACTGTCTCTGGTCACCTTTGGCCCCCAAAATGGTTTTGGTTACCCTGAGTTCATTGTCCCACATGAACTGGAATCAGGAAATCATTGTCCCACATGAACTGACTCCCATCAGGAGCAGGGAGCCCATCCACAACAGGAAGCCCTTGAAAGTGAAAGATTTTGTGATGTACCAACCTCAGCTTCTCAGTGTCACAGGGATGTGGTGCTGGGCACAACCCTAGACCCACAGTAGAGTTTGGGGTGATACCAGAACTGTGTAGGTGTCCCAAAAGTTGGCTGAGGCAGATGCCCAAACAGATCTCAAGAAATCTCTCTAAATAATCAGGTGTCAGGCTACTCCTTCCTCAACCAGTTCTGGGCAGCCCCCTAAGAGATTTACTCCTCCCTCAGGGCCCCACTAGCACCACACAGCAAACATGCAGCAATCACAGGCACTCACACTCCACATACACATACCTGCCTACATGTGCTTTGCCCATTCCTGCAAACAGAGGAGGGGCTGGCTGACCTTCCAGTCCCCTCTGCTATCTGGTCCACCCTGTGCTGCCAAGGTTAATTTCCTTGGCTTCTTCCTCACCAGCCACAAGACACTAGACACTCCCTCTCCTCGTAAAAATCATCTGTTATTCCCTCCCGAGAAATAGAAGGGCTTCAATTCTGTCCCCGAAATGATGAATCTGAGCATTATATGATTTCAGATGCCTGTAATTCACCAACAAGCCCCTTCAGGGGGAACAGGGAAAAATGCAATTGAATTTATTCATGCATGAATATCAAATGAGAAAAAGAGAATGGGGAGGAGGGCAGGAGAGAGAGAGAGAGGGAGAGGGTGAGCCAGGATGGAGAAAGAGGGCAGTAAGGAGAGGCAAAAGAAACAAAATTATAAAGGAAGCTGAAGAGTACATGCAGAGGGGTACAGGAGGACAGAGGCACATAAACAGATGCTCAGGATAATCTGTGGGTCATCCCTCATGTTTTCATCCCAGGATCATGCCTGTTTGCCTTCCAGCACATCCACAGTATGTGGATAAAGAGACATTTGAACTCTCACTCGGACAAACCCTCCAAATCAACAAAAACATGCAACAAGCCTGGAAGGAAGGGAGAGGGAAAAGGGTTGGGTGGGGAAATGGAGTCATGCCATTCAACACGTCACAAGTTTGGAGCTGGTGAAAAGAGCAAGCCTGGGGCAGCTCATCCTGCAGAGCAGAGCCCCCTTATTCCCCCACCCCTCCCCATCTGTACATACTGGGGAGGATTTCCATGGGCTTGCTGGTACGTACACCACAGGCATCCCGCCCTGAGCAGTAATTCCAACCCTTGGGCTGGGAAGCTGTTGCCCTCCCTAAGCAAGGCCCTCCTCTCCACCATCCACGAGGGAAGGGACTGAAGATGGTCTCCTTATCCTGCAGCTCACAGCAGTCACAGGGCTCCATCTTCAACCCCCAATGCACTTTCAGAGAGTTTTGTCATCTGCCCTGAGTGATACAGGTGGGCTCACTTGGAAGTGACCTGCGGGTAGATCACACCAGAGGTGAGCATGGCACAAGCTGGTCCTACCGTTGCATCCAGAGCATTTCCAAGGGTCCCCCTCTGTCCTCTCTGTGATTTTTGAGAGGAACAGGAAAGTCCACATTGTTCCTGTCACTACCTGAGCCGGCAGCACTGGCTGGTGAGTTTGTAGGGAAAGTATGTGATTCACTGCCACTGCCTGAGGGTGGACCAGGGGAGGGGGAAAAAGCAGGAAAGGGGGAGCCATATCAAAGCAGAGAGGCTGCAGGGGTAGCTCAGTGAGATGCAGCCCTCCTCTCTGCGGGTTTGCAGGTGGCTGTGGGCTGACCCACCAGGCAGCAACCTACACTGGATTTAAAGGCATCTTCTAGCCAAGTCTCACAGGCATCATCCTGCCTCCTGCCAGGCTGATCCAGCCCCAGTCCTTCATGACAGCCCTGACTGCAGATCCTGCTCCCCTGCACGGCACATGGGAACCAAACTCTGAGAATCCTGTTGCTATAGCCCCAGGAATGGCTGTGCAGCCCATTCCACCCTCCAGCTCATTTGCACAGTGCACAAAACCACTTGGAGCTGGGTCCACAGAGTGCCCAGATTAGCCACAGCTGCATGTTGTCTAAGCTCATCCCCTGGCATACAGCAAGGAAGAGGAGCAGTCAGACAAAAAGCAATATTTGTGCTCCCAGGTAGGGCATCAGGTCCTGTATCTGTTGCTGTTGTGGGTTTATGTTTCCTGCTTCCAGGAGACAGTGCCCAGCTTTTCCCACACCCTTCAAAATAGAAAGAGAAAAATAAAATGAGAGAGAGAGTGTAAGCTCTGACGTGAACCTAACTTTAGATCCAAGGGCTGATGACTCACTCCACTGGGGGAGAAGTGGCTGAGCTGGCTGTAGGTTTCTGTTTATATACCTCACTGAGCTAAATATATAGACTGAGAAGTTCTTCTGTTCTGGCCCAACAACTTCAATCTGCATTTTATCCATCTAAATCTTAATGTTCCCTTCCCTACTAAATCTCTCTTTTCCCCCAGCATTGCCTTCCTAATCCCCTTTATGCTTACTTTTTGTAGAAAATTGAAGAAACACATGTCCCCACCTTCCACTCTGGTGTTTATGGTTAGACTGACAGGGGATTTCTGGGAAATGATTCAGTGTTGTGGCTCTTAAGCACAGCTCCTCACACAGATCTGCCAATGCGTTTCAGACCTGGCCCAGTGCTCCCAGCCACAGTGCTGGCAATTGGATCCCATGATGCCTCCTGATCCTGTGGTCCTGATGGTTACACAGTTCTCGGGATGGACATCAGTTCCCTCCCAGGGATCCTTTGTCCCATTGCTCCAGCATGGAGCTCAACTGCTGACCCTACCCATGTGTCTGGGGCTGGCAAAGGTGCTGTCTCCTCCAGCCCACTGCCCCGGGGCATGATGCCACTTTGCCATCATACCTCAGGCCCTAGATGTCACACCATCAAGTGCTCTATGAGGAAGGGCTGACAGCCACTGCCAGCTATTCTTCACTTCTGAGACCAGAAAATGGACTTCGTCATCAGAAAAAGGCAGCTCTATGAGACCTCCACAATGCTTTTCACTTGCCAGAGCATGACTGGCACTCCCAGCACCCTCCCTCACACCTGTGCTCGTACCTTGCACATTCATGGCACGATGGTGCCATGGTCGCTCTCCCATTTGCCCATCATCATGTTTTGGACATGGGCTGCAACCTGTCCATCAGCTGCACAGGAGGTCCAGGGTCCCACAGAGAGGGATTTCACACATCCACTCCTCCTCTCTGCTGGGTGCTGCCATCCCTCCCCACCACCTGATAAACACAGCATCATCTTACACACTGGTAAAGAAGCCCCTCAAAATGTGTAAGATCAGGAAGACAGGGAGAGGAGAGGCACTGCAGGAAAAGCAACATCCACATACACCAACCTGTCTGGGCTTCCCAAAATTACAGGTCCAGAGTGGTGTAGCAGAGCTGAAATAGATAGTTGAGGACACAAGGCTCATTTCCAGTTGCACTGAGGGCCGCTGTGGATCTGTAACATCTGCGAGTTGGAATATCCTCTCACCTCATCCCTCCTCATCCAAAGCAGCAAAGATGGGGATGGTAAAAAAAAGAAGAGCTTAGAAAGAGGCAGGAGGGAAATTATAAATTAATCCCTCCAGCAGAGAAGAGAAACAAAGAGTGTGCAAGAGAAAAAGGAACCTCTGCCCCCAAAGGGCGTCTCTGAACTATGGTGGCAGACAGGTTTCTAGATAAGAAACAAAGACTATTTACAAAAAGGTGGTTTTATGAAAAGTAACAGTGGAGAAGAAAAACGTAATAAGAGGGTGTGCATTTGAGGGAGAGGTCTCCAAGGGATGAAATTCAATTTAACACAACAGTTCAGTCTAGGAAAGGAAGATCACCTTTTCAGTTTGCTAAGCAGCTGCTGGGAAGAGGAGCATTGTGTTCAAAAGCCACCTGTGAATCTTCTCTAGATGTAAGTCTGTGGGACCCAATAGTGAAACTTGGATCTGAGGTTCCCCAAGGCATTCCTTGGGTTTGGACTGAGACAGTGGTACGTCAGTCTCTAAGGGACGATCTCATACAGTACCTATTTGTCATCTTGCTCCAAACCTTCTCATCTTCACTCAAAATATTAGAGAGTTGATTTCCCAGCAAGCATCAAAGCTGAGTTATCCTGACCTGTTTCACCCCACTGATCATCCAAAGGACAACGTGGAGAGTCTCCACAGATCATTCTCCACGCAAGAAGCACCAGCACTTCATTTGGAGAGCATAAACAATCTAACAAGTCTGTTTGCAAAATGCCTGCTGCAGAAGGACAGGCTCTGTTTAGACTGAGGTCAGCAGCACCCAAGAGATCAAATACTCTCTTGGCTCAGTTGTGCTCCTTGGCTCTGTCAGGCAGCCTCTCTCTGCCCTCACACAGCCAGAGGGAGCCAGAACAGGCAAGAGGCATCCTCTGATCAGCAGCTACTCCAAGAAGCAGGGAAGAAGGCAGCAAGGGCTAGGGAGCACCCCAGGGTAGACTGCAGTCTCCTCTCAGGCATGTTCACTGCTTCTTAAAAAAAAAGAAGAGAGAAAATCTGCACCTCAGATAACATATAGTCCTTCTCATCACCCATCCATCCCTTTGGCCTTAACTCTTTGAGGCTCTGTGCCATGTTCTGCAGAGCTGCTTTGTCTCACATGGCTTTGGAGCCAGGGCAAACACCTGCACCCAGGTGAGTGGCAGGGAGCAGCAATGGTTCAAAAAACAAGAGGACTGCTGGGGCCAGTAAGAGTAAAGGAGGAAGATTTAGAAAGGCAAAATAAAAAGTAAGGCAATCTTGTGGTGCCACCTCGTGATGGGTCTGCACAACGTAGCCTGGGCCAAGAAGTCCTGGGACCACAGGCAGAAGTGGAAAAGCACTGAGGTGGAAGTCTATATGGTTTAAGATCAACAGAAAGTGAGACCCATTCACATTTGCTACAGCTCAGGAAAGGTATGACCTTGACTGAAACAGTGCTTTTCCTGAGCACAGCAAAAGCCCACTGAAGGCAGTAGATAACTCCCTGCACAAATGACAGAGGACACCAAAAACACTGATGGATTCAAACTTTTCCCATCGTACTGTACCCTCTGGCAGAGAAGCTTGTGGACTAAAGGCACAAAACAACACAGGATTGAAAAGGATAACGTGCTTTTTATTGTAGGACTCACCACTGCAGTGGAGGGGTGGCTGCAAAAATGCCTTCTGCTGAATCAGAAGCATAAACTGGCACAACATGAAAGGTTTGAGACTCACCTGCTCTCCAACATAACTGAAAATTTATTTCATCCAACGATCCTTATTCTGGGCTCTGGAACAAGAAGAAACCAGATCAAATCCCCAGGATATAAGCTTAGAGGAACCTTTCCCATTTGGGGTGATTATCTCCCCAACATTATCTTTCCAGCTCTAGCTGAAGCACAGGGCATACTGATTTCTCCCTCATCAGGCGGAATATGCCCTTCCATGTACTTGATGCTACCAGTGAGGAATTTTCCAGGTCTAGAGATTGCTGATGTACTTTCTCTTCTACTGTTGAAGTACAAAACAAAGCATCTCCTCCAGCATTTTTCAGCTGGAGAAATGTTATATAAGCACTTAGTTAGTTCTCATCTTAGGGACAAGGAAACTGAGGTCCAGAAAAAGGTGATCCATTCAAGATCACCCTGCAGAGCAGCTGCAAATCTAGGTCTGCCCAGTCCCAGCTCAGCACCCACACAGTGGCCCATCCTCTACCAGCTCCCAGCTGGGAGACCCCCTGAATACCAAACACCATCAAATGGAAACCCAGTCTGACACTTCAAGGTGTGCACTGCCATGGGGAGAGTGAGGAAGCTGTTTCCTGCCAAACCTTCCATCACACAGCTGTGTTTTCCACTGGGATGGGCAGTTTAATTTTTCTGTGAAGGGAGGGTATGAGCAGAAATTAAGATCTTGGAGCAGATCAGCTGATCTAATGTGGCATACCCCATGCTTCTAACTCTTCCCAAGTCCCACAGTCCTCTTCAGTGTATTTTCCAAATAAGAAAGGAAATAGAAGAGACAGAAAGATAAAAATATTGGAGGCTAAATTTGAGCTACAGCAGTGCCTGCGGGAGAAAAAAAGAAAAAAAGAAACAAATTTTAAAAAAAAAGAATCAGAGAAGAGTTTATAAGATTCAAGGTTAAGAAGGGACAGGGGTTACGGTTAATAATAAGCCAGTTTGCTGTTCTGCTCCCAGGCTAGAGCCCAGTCTCTCACTCCCCTCCCCCAGCTCCCCCATCGCTCCCATCCCGCCTCCCACCCTCCCTGTCGCTCACTCTTTCTGCTCCGTCACTTCGCGTCAGGATGGGGATTTGATACAAGGCTCCTGCCTCTTCCCATGGCTCCACACCACTGACCCAGCCGTCAGCACGGGCACATCGCTCCCTAGGCTCACCGATCCGCCTGCCAGCCTCCACAGGGTGGGAAGGGAGTGCTCAGAGCACACCAAAATTGCAAGGAAGAGTTCTGCACTGGCTGACGATGCAGCAAGGGAATGGTCTGTCTGAGCACCCAGGGCTGCACAGGACAGCTGGAGCTGAAGGACATGCACAGAGGCACCACACTTGGCCAAACCAGTTTGTCCTGCTGATACAGCCGCCCCAGTGCTGGTATCCAGGCAGCATCTGCATGGCACTGCACTGTGCCTTATATATGCCCAAGGGCTGCTCAGAAAGCCTGGGCAAGGATTGCAGGGTTTATTTCCAGCTTGCAGCGCAAGCAGGCCTCTCGTCACCCTATCCTCCCCTCTCTGCTGCACAGACTGTGAGGGGGAAAAGCCTTCTTCTCCTTCCTTGAAGCCCACTGGGACACATGAGGTCAGACCCAGCAGCATGCGGAGCAGGCAGGTGCTAGTGGGTTGAACAGGAAGGAAAGGACTCCAGCATTTAAAACTGTGAGATGAAGAGCAGGAAGAATTCCATGTGGAACAGCTCCCCACAATACACCAAGAAGAGACCCGCAAAACACTGCCTGCCTGAGGACAGAAAAAACATGAGGCTTCTTTTCTCCATCAGTACTCCAGAGCCACCATTTCAAAGAGTAGAGGTCTTGATGTCAACTGGGCAGCAGGGCAAGGGCCCCAAACTGGCCACAAGCATTTCAGAAATGCTCGCACTCATCTGCAAATCAGAAGAGCGCAACACCATCCTCCCTAGCAAAAAGGCTGCCACACAACTCCAGGGAGAAGACTGCTTGTTTAAGATCAGTGGCTACTAACTGGGCTGGCTATCAAGCTAACTCACTGGGCACTCCAAGCCCAATACAGAGCTCTCAGGAGCCAGCCCTGAGCTGGGATAGAGCCGCTGTTAGCCAGAGAACTGCTGTGGCATAGCAGGCACAGACTTTGTCTTCCACTCCCTTCCAGCCTCCCTGCTGGCATCAGTTCCTGGTGACCCTCCTCATTCCCCTTCCCTGGCCACCATGGGTCTGAAAAGTAGCCAGGCAGAGAGCTCAGCTGCTGTGAAAGCCACCAGGGCCAGGAGGCCTGTCTATGCCTAGAAATGCCCCCCAGCACTCACATATCTGCCTACACATGTGCACAAGCACTCACAGCCGAAACAAGGCCAGCCCCTGCCCACACGGGGGCATCTTCACGTGCACGGATGTCACCGGTGGCGGGATGTCTCTCAGGAAAACGCATCCACAGACAGGGAGGACTGCCTATCCAGGGAGAAGCATCAGCAGGGCTCAGGCTACCTGCATTTTCCTCCCAGCTCGGGCACAGGCAGGCTGGGCATCTCTGTGTGAGTCACCTTCCTCCTCTGTGCAGAGGGTAATATCTCAATCATTTTGCTGAAGTGTGTTGGAGCCCAAGGCTGAAACGCAGCCTGTAAGAGCCAAGTGCTTATTATATGTCCTGAGCACACGCTTAGTGCTTCAGCATGCGTCATTGCATATGAGCTGAACTTTCAGCAGCAAGGGAAACGAGGGAGGGAGGGCATGGGAAGCAGCGAGGGAGAGAGGGGAGAGAGGACAGGTGACATTTCAGCTGCATACAGCAGGAGCAGAAGTGGTGAAGAGGTGCGGGCAGGTGGCTACCAAAATACAAAAAAGGGCCAGCTAGGGCTTTCACAGCCACTGGGGTGAGATCCCAAGCAAGAAAGCAGCATTAGGAAAAGTAAGCAGGGAAGAAATTGTTTTAAAGCTGGGAACTACAGCATCAGGGAGATGAGACCAAGGCTGAGGAAAAGGCAGGTAGGTAGAGCCTACGCCATGAGTACTGGAATGCTGTGTTCGGGTCTGAGGTCCCCAGCATAAAAATGACACAGGCCCACTCAAGCAGGTCCAGAGGAGAGCCACAAAGATGATCCAAGGGCTGGAGCAGTCCTCTGTGAGGAAAGGCTGAGAGAGTTGGAGCTGTTCAGCCTAGAGCAGAAGGCTCCAGAGAGAACTTTCATCAGCCTTCCAGTACTTAAAGAGGTCCTGCAAAAAAGATGGAGAGGGACTCTTTACCATGGGCCATAGAGACAGGATGAGGGGTAATGGCTTTAAAAAGACAGAGGATAGATTTAGATTAGATATTAGGAAGAAATGCTGTGAGGGTGGTGAGGCACTGAAACAGGTTGCCCGGAGAAGCTGTGAACGCCCCACGTCCCTGTGAGTGTTCAAGGCTAGGCTGGATGGGTCTCTCAGCAACCTGGTCTAGTGGAAGGTCTCCCTCCCCATGGAACTAAACGATCTTTATGGCCCTTCCAACACAAACCATTCTATAATTCTATGATTCTTTAAATGGGCAGAAAGAGGATGAAGGTAAAGAGAGGTGCTTGAAGCAAATGAGGTATCAGAGGAGAATGTGTTTCTGCTCGCCCATAGAACAGATAAGGGGAATAAAAAACTGTGGGGATAAAAAACTGTGGAAGGGTGAGGTTGGCAGGATCTTGCTGTATCATTTTCATGTGCCGTTTTGCACCCTGATCACAACCATGCAGGTATGTGGGCTGAAGGGACCTGGAGGTTGATTTCAGAGGCAAGACCCAGGGAAAGCTCATGTGTTTGCTGACTGCAAAACTCCCCAAGCAGTAGAGTGGGTTTCCACTGCTGAGATGGTTTTTCAAGCAGCATAGAAGCTACACAGAATGAATTGAAAGGTTCTCCGCCCCTTAGATCAACATTACAGACACTTTCAAAAGGAGACACACATGCACATAAAATCAGTTTTCCTTTTAGACACCTTTTTGGCTCACATCTAAGCCAAGACTTAGCTAGAATTAATTGCCTTAGCGAACAGCAATCCACTCCAATCCAAGCCCTGTGAGGCAAATCTGATGAATGACTTCAGTTGTCTTGGAAAATGACATGCAGTCAAAGATGTATTTGAGGAGTGAAGGATAGCATGCCTCTCCATAAGGACTTACAGTTTCATGGGTGATGGACAGGTTTTCTTCCATCAGCTTGAGAGTGATGGGGGAGGAGAGCACAGCACTCTTTCAAGTAGCTGGGAGAATCATGCTACCGTGAGCAGAGGTGCAGAAAGCACCACCTACCAGAAAGGTACTGAGCAAAATGAAGCTGTTTAGACTACAGAAGATTGAGAAGGGGCACAATAACCATTCTTCAAATGCATACAAGTTTGCTAAAAAAGGAGAAGAGTTCTCAGTTCTTAGTGTCCACAGTGGACAGAAGAAACAACAGGCTTACATTGCAGTACAGGGCATTTAGTGGTAAGGAGGGCAAGGTGTACAATGCTCAGGTTGCCTGAGGATCCTCCTGCGCTTCAGGGCTTTGAAACCAGGCCAGCCCAAACCTCTTGGGAGCAATGCATGCATTGATCATCCCGAGATGAATTCAAAGTCAGTGACATCCTGAGGACACAGCCAGGCCTGTCTTCTGTGGGTGTCTAATCCCAAATGGCCTATGGCCACCACCACAATCAAGTGTTGCTATTGTGGTGCTTTTCGTGGAGAAACAGCAGCTGTTTCTCCCCTGGCCATTTCTTCCTGAGCAATACCCATTTATTTTGTCTTCCTGAGAGTCTCACAGAGCCCAGCATGTGTTTGCAACACTTTGTGAATAATAACACTCATATATCTCCAGCAAAATAAAAAACTGGGTCAGCTAAGGCATATGCTTGTGTACATGAGGAGCAGCCAATGCATCTGCCAATGAGCCCTACGGCGCTGCAACATCCAACCCACCAGGCCCGCAGGGGTTATAGGCAGTGTGCCTCCACAGGGGAAAGCAGGGAGGGTTCATCGGTAACTGGGAACACACAACCATTTTAGTGACATTTCACAGGTGAGATCATGAATAAAACAGGACCTGAGAGAGGGTTCTAACAAATTGCTCATACTAATATCCTGGCCACTGGAAGAGAGGGAGTGAATGTGCAATTACCCCAGCTGCAGAAGCTGCCTCCAGTGCCTCCAATTTTTGTGCTTACATATCAGAAAGGGCCCGTGCCCACTATATATGTGCAAATAAAGCTACATACCTACCTACTGTAGTGTGCAGGAGGGTGGCTAAGGAGGAACACTCAGAAGGAAAAAATGAGTCAGGAATGTTGGGGAAGTGCAGAGACAAGACAAAAGCACAGCACGCTGCAATACAGAGACCCTTTTAACTCGGAGGAATTCAGAAGGAAACCTGGCTCGCAAGCTGGAGCAGGCTCCACACAACTGGTCAGAAGGTCACAGGCCCCTGAAGCCATAGGCTCTCCACTGGCTGCAGCCCGTGTATGTAGATACCAAAGCAACTACACTGCATTAGAGAGAAGCTCAGCTTGGGATACCTGCCAAGACACCAAGATGAGGAATTTTGGGTCTGTCCCGCCTCAGCGGGCAGGACCTTCAGCCACTTTATGTACACTCATGTGCATGTGCACATCTGTCCCCACTGGGCCAAAATCCAGGCTGAAGTCACACCTTCTGTTAGAGACAAAGATTTTTGCTGAAGCAAGGCAGCCAAAATGGAGAGAGAAAAAAGCCTCTGCAATGGGAGTCATGGGTAGGAGCTGCCCAGCTGGCCGTTTTTCTTCCCATATCTTACAAAGCCCTGGTGACCATCGGTGGGTTCCCTGAAAATGCTGTACTATGTCATCTCAGCATGGCCCCAGTGTCCTGCACATTCAGGTTCAATCCCCAGACGACAGAGAGCTGTGTGATTTTACCCATTGCCCCTCAATCATTCCTGATCACCGCAGAGAAACTGGCTTAGGCCAGTACCCTCCCCGAGACATGGATGGGAGACAGTAGAGGGCAATTGCCAATTTTAATGTGTCCAGCGATAATCAGGCTGGCAAGGATGTACAGAGCAAAAAATCAGGCAGCAGGACTACACAGGCAGGGAGCCGGAAATAATTACCATGATACTGTAACCAGAAAACACAAGGCCAAGCTATTTACCATACTAATTAGTGTTTATCCCTGTTTATGGCTCCACATGGCAGTGGAATTGGAGGCCTGACTGGAGGTGTAAATGCTTAAAGGAACAAGCTCTGGATATTAGAATTAGACACCAGGTCAAGGGAAAGCTTCTGCTGAGCAGAGGACAGGGAGAGCTAAGCCACGCGTCCTTCTCTTCCTCTACTGGAGAGCTGGAGATTCTGAAAGGAAGACCCAGATGGTCCTTCCAGAGCACAGTTATGGGGAAGTGCCCAGAGACTGCTACATGCTATTTATCTGCTAATGCATCTCCATATCTTCATTTCCCTCAGGTCTTTTTCTCCTACACTGTTTCTCTTGGATGCTGCAACCAGATTAAAGATTTCCCTAAAGTGTTCCTTAATGTTCCTCCTTCTAAACGGAGTCTGTTTCAACAAAATAAGACACAATTTTCCTTACGTTGCAGCAGAGTTATTTTTCCAAGGCAGTTTTCCCATATCTTCCCCCTTCAACATCTTTTTCTTTTTTATTTCTGAACAGATTCAGAGTAGAGGAACAGGAGAAAGGGAGGGATCTGCTGCAGTTTGCCTGGTTGCCACTGACAAAGGTGAGCATTGGGATGAAGACTCAGGAGTTCATAGAAGGACCCCCTGCTTCAAACCCTGGCCCACCACTCCCTTCTCCGTGATCTCCCACTGGGATGTTCTGCACAGCAGCAGCCAGTCAGCCTCTGCTCCCTGTCCTCACCACTGCCTGCTACAAAGCTGCCTTGACAACAGCAAGAGGTAGCTGAAATACTTCCCTAACCATTTTTTAATTTTTTTTAATACTGTAGGCTATGTCACAGGGAAATAAGTCTCGGGGGGTCCTGCTCATGCTAAGGAAAAATCTGAGTGTTCAGGCACTGGGCACTGCTGATCTTTCCAAGCCTAGGTCTGTCACCCCATCCTGCAGGGGCTGATTCACTCTTTTCTTGCATTGCTCATCGCCCACAGAGTCTCCCCCCTAGAAGCCCTGCAGCTGGTCTTGTCTCTGCCCCTTGCACTTTATGCTTCAGCTCAAGGATTAAAACAGTGCCTGCCTCTCTCCTGTGAAGCTCTCTCCCAAAATAAAATCAAAAAGCAGTGTTGGCCCAAATCTGTCCCTCTACCTTCCCTCCATGCTACATTACCAGATGCTCTCAAGGAGCTTGGCATGTCCTATTTTCTTCCATCGAGGATGTGATATCTGAAAACCCCTGGGAGACAATGGCTTTCCAGTCTGGAGAATCAGCCTCCCCCTCTGCATCTGATGTGTCAGAGCAGCATTTCATTTACCTTTTCCAGTGATTTTTATCGGTCTGGTTATTAATGAGGAAGTTTAACCCACTCCTGGGCATATCCCTGAAAGTCAAACAAGTTACGGTGAGGGGGGAACCACTGTGAGGGAAACAGTCTTAAAGTGAGACAGAATCTAAGCAGGCAGTGACCCTTTGGTACATGAAGAATGATCCCACCTCAGCTGATTTTGCCCCCTGCAAAGGCCTGTGGGCAGCCTGCCTGCCACCAGCATGGGTGGCTGTGCACTGTAGCCATGTCACTCTCTCTAACTCTCCCAGTATCGGCACCCTGCACTGCTATGCTGAGAAGCCATGGCAACCATGGCCATCCCAATACAGCCATGGCCAAATCATTGGTGCCTACCTGGGAAAGGCATTTAATTTCTTGTATAAAAATTAACTCAGAAACTCACATTAACTCTCTATTTGAGTCTGTTTGTCTGATGATCTGCTTCTTTCCTCTATTCTCTTGCTCCAGGATAATGTCCTTATTTGCCCAGTGCCCAGACTTTCACCCTTCTCACCCATATTGTCCCCATCATGACATTGCACTGAAGAATTCCACCACACACTCTTCACAGTCCCAGCACATGAGAAATTGCCAGCATGAGAAGAAAATAAACTTCTCAAGGGGAAAAAGTGACTACACCAAAACCTCACCCTCATCCTTCAGAGGGCTGCTGTAAGCTGTCGGAATTCCAGTGTTTTTAAACCTCCCCTCCTCCGTTCTCCTATCACTTTGACAGACACAGATACACCTATAATGCTTCCTCTACACCACTGCCCTTCCAACTAGTGCTCCCATAATGCCAGAAGATATCACAAGTGCACCCGCAGTTATATTGTAGCCACGGGTGAGGGGAACCCAGAGCTGCTCACATAGTGTTTACCCTGCCCCTTGTACAGCACGAGGGAGCCGAGCAGCTCCTCCACTGCCACCTGTCTGTACATAACACACCCTGAGACACAGCAGCTGTTGGCCCCGTGGACCATGTCCGAAATTTGCACACCCATATGTTGGCAGCTCAAGCAGTACAGACTCACACCTTGGCTTGCAGGATGCAAGGGGCAGCTCATCAGCCCTCCCAGTACACACGCGCTCCCTGGCAGACGATGCTCCTGGAGATTCCTGGTGTCCTACCGCTGCACCAGAGGCGAGTGCTCAGTGTCATTTGTTCCTAATGCCTGTGTGCATCTCCCAGCTTCGGTACAGTTGGTTTAAAAGCCAATCTCTGCTAGGAGGCAGCTTAGGGAGGAGAGGGAAAGAGAAAGAGAGGAGTGAAGAGGAAAGAAAGCAAAACAGAAAGAGAGCAATGTGAGTAGGAGCCCGTAAAATACAATAACACTGCCAGGCAGAGAGGCAGCTGAATTGGCTGTGACAGGCAGACCCTCTCTGCACCTGGGATTCAAACACAAGCTTATTTTCCTGGTTTCTTTGAGAGACAGTGAGTCCTGACTACCTGTCAATGTATACCCAGGAGATGTCACCAGCAGGAAAGGAGCCCCAGGTGCTCCTGACCCACATGGATGACACAGTTATGAAGGCTGAGGTCACAGGTTACATTTCTCAGAGACGAGCAGTGAAGAGCTTAGAGGCAAAAATAAAAAACTGAGCAACAGCAGAAGCCAGAGATCCGAAACAATGCACCTGTCATGACTCCTGGAGTTCCCAGAGGATTCAGGACAGCTTTGCCTCCCGCACAGCTCCTGTTCTGCTCATCTGAGGGGCAGGGGAGCAGTTAAACAGTGTGTGCCTTCAGACAGACACACTTCTTCCCCAAGTCCCAGCAGGTGCACAAGTGAAGACATTCACTGTCTTTCCTCAGCTTGCCAGCTTGCTGAGGGGCCATGAAGGACATTCCCGGAGAGGTAAGGTCAGGCCGTGCCAGGTCTCCTAACAAGCAAGCTACACTCTCAGCAGCCCGTCGGGACAAAAACAGGGTATCAAAAACAGCTGCTCATGTTCACCCATAAGGCACCAGTAGAGGATCTCTTGAAGGAGACCAATTTCACCCTACAGCATGGCTTCCTCTCCCAGGGCTGGCAGCTGGTGGACAGCCCCAAACTGAGGGGCCAACAGATGGTATTTTTAGCTGCCCTTCTTGGGAAGGAGCAGAGCAGGTCACACCACATCTCCTGGTGAGACACCCCGCCACTCCTGTGCCCTCTCACATGTCCACACAAAGGTTCCACCTATGACTCAGCACTTTCCCCTGTCTCCTCCTCCTCCTCCTCCTCAACAAACCACCTGCACACCCTTCACTGCTGCAAGAGGCCAACTGGCTGCTTGCAATTAAAAGCTGCTGTTCTCACCAGTTTTTTTAATAAGAAAAAAGTAATAGAAATTTAATTTCGTCAATGACCAAGCGACAGGGTGTGAAAATGAGCCAGTGTTGGCTCAGGTTCTGTTAGGAATGAGCCTGAACCAAGAGCTGTGGGAGGGGATGGGGGAGTTGCCTGGGGTAGCTGAGGGGGATCTGTACAGGAGGTTTTGAATCAGGGTCTCTTGAATCACCACATCTCCCAACCAGATTTCTTCCATAGCCCACTCCCAGCATTATGTGTAAAGCCTCAGCCACCCTCCTTCAGTAATCCCCACATTCCAGTGAAAACTTCCCATCCCATCCCCACAGCCTTCAAGTAGTGCCTCTTTCCTGCCCTCTTCCCATCTCTTTCCAGCACTGCTGCGACTAGAGCCCCGTCAGAGTTGGCAGCCACAGGCCCATGAGCACAAACTGCTGGCTGAGAGAAAGGGAGAGAAGCAGAGGAGTCTTGGGGGCCCGAGAACAAGACAGGACTCGTGAGTCATCCCCTGCGTACCCACAGCCCCCGCTGGCTACCGCCGAGCTCCAGGAAGATGCTGAATATTCGATGAAGGGGCTTTTTTTAGATCTGCTGAAAATGGCAAGGGAAACTCCACTGACAATTTTTTAAAAAATAAAAAAGGAAAGAGAAAGATCACAATCTCATCACCACAGCCAGGCTTACACCTTCCCCGAGGATATGATAGAACAGCCAGAGGTGTGAGAGGAAAGCAGCCCATAGCGATCTGTTTCTGGCAGGCTGAGGGAAGGGAGGACGAGGGAATGGCTGTGTGACGGTGCAGTGTTGCCATCCCCACCAGTCTGGATGGGTGCAGGTGCACAGGCAGCCTGGGTTTGCAGGTGAAGGGACAGAGCACATGCTGAGAGAAAGCATCACCTGGCTCTGACACTTCTGCTAGAGGTCTCAGCACCTCTGCCCTGGCTGCCACTAAAAGGCCTCATTTGGGAAAGGCAAGGTTAAATATGTATTTCGCAATGCCAGCCTGTACAGCAAGGACAAGGCCCACTGATTGTTTTCACACAGTGTCACATGAATCACTAGAGAACTGTGGGGTGATAAGGGACTACATGGGGGTCATGAGTCTGTCTGCTCTTCCCCTGAATCAGTGAGGCAAAAACCACCTCTTGCTAATGTTAGCAAAGTAGGCATTTACTCTTTATCTTGGAAAGCTCCTTCACGTCAGCTGACACAGGTTAAACCTTCCCAGTCAGTAAAACCTCAGTCCAGTAAGAGAGGAAGCTTCTGTTGCACTTGGTGTGCCTGTCAGAAGGAGATGTGGCACAGACACTCTGTTCTAAAACAGAGTGCTTGACTGGGGTGGGAGAGTGGGAGTCAGGACTTTCAGGCAGGGATGTGGGACAGAGATTCTGGGATGAACCGCCTCAGCTCATCATCAGAGGAAACAGGGTGCGACCAGGATGGTGCTGGGGGAATTCGAGTTTCTCTGAGCAGCTGAGGGAGGGGAGGTTACTTGTGTGTGCAAAGGAACAGTGAGGATGCAGGATGCAGAGATTTACAGAAATTATAGAAATTTTCTTTTCTCCCATTCTCCTCCACCTTACCATTTTCTCGTCTCCACTTTTTTCTTCTGGTCTCTGTCTCACCTTTTGTGTTTCCCCCTATAAGCACTTGTTGGAAAACCTTCTCCAAAACACAGTTATTTTGAATGTGTGTTCCTCTACATCCCTTAAAATATTTTCTCTCTCATTCTCAGTATCTTTCTTGCTGATGAAGCTGATCAGCTTAATGATGATAATAATGAACATGGTGAAATGGCTTCTTTCCCACCAAAACAATTTATTCATTTTTCTGCTTTCAGGTACCAGCCACTTTCATGCCTTCTGTGTCACTTCAGATGCAAAAACTCAAATATTACCTTTTTTTATTCCCCCCTACCATCTTCTCCACTTGGAAGGGAAGGACATTCTCTATCATATATTTTTAATCTGCTCCTTGAGAAAGCCTGAGATATAAAATGGACTATTTTAGTCCTATCCCTCATTCCCAGTCAGATGTCACTCTTGGGAAAGCCAATCTCCTCAAGTTAGTGGCTTGCCTAGTGCGGAAGTAGCAAGGGATATTTTCCTTGTCCTCCTGGAATCCAGACCCTTGCCCAGACCCCATCCCCATCACTTCTGTGCTCACTGCACAGAACTCCCCCAGTGCAGAAGCTGATGGTCCACAGGAGGGTCATGCTTTTACCAGTAAAAGAAGCCGACAGATCACTTCTGCTTGTGATTCATTCTAGAGGAGAGAACAGTGTGGGCTCCCCATTTCACTGTGCATCACAGAACCTGCCCCCGGTGGGAGCCCACAGAATGACTGGTGTCAAAAGGTATTGCAGGAGGCCTCCAGTCCCAATCCCTGTTCAAAGCAGGGCTAATTTCAAGGCCGCAGCAGGTTGCTCAGCACCTTCTCTGCTTGAGTTTTGAGTATCTCAAAGGAGGAAGACTCCAAAACACCTCTGGGTCACCATCTCACATCAGATCCACCCTCATGTTTATGGTTTTCCTTCATACAGGGTTGAAATTTCCCTAGTTGCAACTTGGCTCTGCTGCCTATTGCCCTTGATCGACACCTCTGGGAAGAGTCCAGTTCCGTTTTCTTTACACACATCCCCCATTGCTTCATCAGCCAGATGCCCCTTAACTGCTTTCCTCCAGGCTAAACAAAGCCAGCACTCTCAGCATCTCCTTACATGTTGTGTGCTACAACTCCTTAGTCATCTTCACGGCCCTGCACTGAACCCACTCCAGTTTGCCACACTCTGTCTTGTAGTGGAGAGGCAGTACCTGAGTCTGCCTCTCCTTGCTTGGGATCTCCCTAGGTTGAACTAAAGCCTGCTCTGAATGTTTCCTCCTTATTTTACTGTTAAATGGATGATAACCAGCCTCCAGGCTATCCAAGTCAATTATATTCAATAAAAACTGCAGTTTGGATCACCAGGTTCATATCTAGATTTTGCTATCAGCAAATCAGGTTCCCAGTGCACAGGAAAAAAATCCCCTGACAAAATCAGGATGAAGTATCAGATGATTTTGTAAACCTCTTATCAGGGATGGGGAGACAGAAAACAGAGCTACTCTTGTCTGTTCTGCCCAGCTGTCACTGTGGTTTGGGAATTAACTCACCATGCTTTATTTATCATCAAAATTTTCAGTCAAGAGCCAAAACAGAGAGGCACATTTTTCCTCTGTAAAATGTACTCAGCCATATCTCAGTCTCTCTCAGCATTTGCTTCCACCCTTCATCCTTAAACCTCTTCACTTGATTCTTAAACAGGAGGGAGACAAGCTTCAGGAGTTCCATCTGTACTTGGTAAAGGGAGGAGGAAGATACAGATTCACACCATCTTGACATAAAAACAAACAGAGAAAGGAGCAGGGCCCCGAGACTGTGGCATGGGGAAGACTCTACTCATCCTGCACCGAGGGTGATTGACATGGGCAACTCACTGCTGAAGGACATTGCCAGCGCAGACAGCTTGAGTGGGCGTTTAACTGGAGGTGAGTGGGTTTAAAAGCACTGAAATCTTCCAGTAACTGTGGCAGCATCTAAGGGCTTCCAGGTAGACATTTGTGAAGTCATTAGGGATCTCTTCTTCCTTCTTTCCTGCCAGACACCTCAAAAGAAGCATCACATGGGGGGGGGGGGGGNGGGGGGGGGGGGGGGGGGGGGTCAAACGGGAAGGATTCCCTTCCTTCTGGCAGACCTGTGCAATAGCTCTTCCACTTTGGTGAAAATTACCTGATGACCTAGACACATTTGCCCTGTTAGAACAACTCTGGGAAGAACTTCAGTGATGCCCCAAATTATCTAGGGGGAAAGTGCCAAAATTCCTGGGGAAGGGCACTGTATTTCCATGACGTGGAGATATTTGAGAGGGATTTTGAGTGAGATGCACAGTCCCACCTATCCCAATTCCCCTCCCTCAAGCTGCTGTTGCCATGGCAATGGTACTGACAATTTCAGCGCATAAACTCAAATTTGCATATTAATGGAACATAATTAGAATGCTGAGATAAACGATTCTTCCTCGATAAAAAGTAACATAAACGCCACAGCTCACAAATATGCTCTACCAGCAAGTACTGCACATGCACACACACACACACACACACACACACACACACAGTCTATACATCACTGGGCCATGAGAGCTGGGAAGTTGCTCTCAGTTCCTTCATGCTTAGCTGTGAAGTTTTAAATCCACCACAAAATCCCACAATTTCCAGAGTAAAACATTAGAGTTGCCAGATGTTTGCCGCAAACTGACTCTATCACCTCCTGGCTACTGTCCTCTCATGCTGTCCTCCCATGCTGTCCTCCCTTGTCCAGGCAGGGTCAGCCCATATCTGCTGTCCCAGCACTGAACCCTGAGATGCTCTCTGTATGCTGACAGCTCTCAGGGGCTCAGTAGCCCCTGAGATATCCCTGGGATATCATCTCAGGGGCTACGATGAAAAACCTCTCCCTCTCCAACTGTCTTAATATTTATTTTCCATTTGTTTTTAGCTGAATTTGTCATGAGATGTGCTCTCACTTGGCTTTCTGCAATATGCCCAAGAGTGTATTCTCCAGCTCTTGGATCAGGAAAAGAGCACTGTGTTAGCACCTATCCCACACTGTCAGCTCAGAGGCCAAGTAGCTACAAGAGGGCAGAAGGAGATTTTAAAAAATAAGTGTTTCTAAGACATCTCCCTTTACTTCAGCAGAAGTCAGGGAAAGGGAATGGAGGAAGGGGAGAAGCTATTCTGCACCAAATACGAAATCAGAAAATGAATTTCCCCTGCCCTTGAAACAAACTAAATTCAAAGCAGGCAGCTGGCAGAAGTGAATACAGACAGAAGAGAGAAAGAAAAAAAAATTAAAAATAAAAAAGGAGACAACAGGAGAAAAGCAAACAAGTGAATCAGAAAAGCTGCAAACTGCCTGGAAATTTCATTTGGCTTTTCAGCTGGGAAGTGAAATGATGCATATTTGGGTAGGGACAATCACACCTGGGAGAGGCTTAAAGTAGCAGCAGCCCAGACCAGCTTCTCCTGGCCCAGCCTTCAGGGGACTTCAGGCAGCTCTGCAAAGGGGAGGGCACAGGAGTCACGTCTGCCTCATCTCACCTGCCTGGGCTGTGAAAGCAAAGCCACATGTCCTGCTGAGCAGCACTGACACAGCACCACTGACACTGAGTTGCTATCTGCCAGTGCATCAAGTAAATGACACAGAAGTTGCTCCTCAGAACTCTGTGGCCTGGATCTGTGAATTTTTTCCTGCAGAGAGCTTTCCAAGTGGTCTGCTTCAAGTCCTGCACCTTCTATCAGCACTGGCTAACCAGCCATATCCCGTCCATTAGATCTGTATGATTAGGGCCAAGAGGGTTCAAGCAACTTCCTACTCCTCTTCCATCATCCCACACAGTAGTCAGCCTGGTGGAATCCTGATTCCTCCTCCAGGAAAGTCTTTTAGTCCTACTCCTCTGGGCTGCACAAAAAAGAGCATCTCTGCCTCTCACCACTCCCACCATCCCAGCTAGCAACCCCATTTAATCTCTCTGCCCTCCTTCATTTGCCAGAATCAAATATTAATTGGGCTGCACTGTGATAAAGTGAATGTTAATGTGCCTTGGCACTTGAACAAGTGGAGCTGGATTCAGCCTCCAGTGCAGCACGCAGCTGGAAGAGCATGGCAAGGTGAGCCCAAAGGAGAAGTCTCTGGGGCTCCCCACCCATTTGGCCAGCCCCAAAGGCTTCAGGCTGCAGGTCCTGGCGGTTTGGATCCAGTTGCTTTCACATCCTCTTTAGCACTGATGCACGTGTAAATGCACGCAGCCAGGCTGTGCACGAACACACACAGTTACCTACAGCCCTCCGAACCCCACGCAGCGAACCAGCTGTGAGAAATCAGCTGAGGAGCTCACACCCTGCACGTGCCATGGCACTGTCTCCATTCACGTAATTACTCCCAGGTAGAAGCTCACATGGATGCTAACACGTATATGGGGTGTGCCCTTACTCCAACGTAAATCGTGGTGTACACAGAGAGAAAAGAGGCCGTACATCTACACACAGCCAGACCAAAACACTTCCCTGGAGCTGATGGCTTTCCACAAAGTTCTCCTTCCCTTGTTTTGGGTTGCATTTGATCAACTTAAAAATAAAACAAACTCTCCTAAATACCATCTGTATCACTGATACAGTGGCTCATGGGACATTTATTAGTTAGTTACTGTCCCTTGGGATACAGTTTACAGGTTCTGCACAGTAGGGACTTCTCAAAGGTTGGAGACATGATCCTATAGTCCAGTTTACAAAGTTTTAGGAACAAAGAGTGGAGTAAGGAAAATAAGAAAGGAAAGAGATGGTCTTTTGATTTAGAAGAACTCGAGTGCTGGGAGTCAAGATCAAGAGATAAAAGGCCCACCTTTCACTCATGCCCCACATCTTCAGCAACAGGGGCCCATGATTGGCTTGCCACCTGTCACTTGGCTTCCTTCGCAAGAGAAAAGACCAGCTCCTGGCAAGCCTCCCTCCACCACTCACCCCACCGGCTTTGGGGGTTACCACGGTGCCTCCCGGGGGTCCTCTCCACAGCAGCCCTGTCAGAGAGGCAGCACCATGGCCCCTTAGAGTACAAAGGTGTGCTGGGGCCAGGGCTACACATGGGTGATGGCAGATGGGGCAGCCAACAGCGATCCAGGGCTGAACACTAATTAGCAAGAGACCTGCTGCCAACGCGGTATAGTGACCAACAGCAGATGAGCACAACTCAGACCAAAATCACCATAATGCCCTGATGACTATCAGACAGGATGGGTGCTCAAAGCCAGTGGTATGGATTTGCACCCCAGAGCCCCCGTCCGTCTTGCTAGTTCAGTTCCCAAAACTTGTCAGAGATGGGTAAAACATACAGCAATTCCACGTTTGTCCTGCAAACCTCTACCGAGCCCTCCCCATGCTTCTGGCAGGGCCTTCCTAAAACTCATCCCCCGTCTCAACGCGCGTCTCTCCTGACTGCGGTGCTCGTGCAGGAGAAACTCAGCCTCACAGTGACATCTAGTGAGAAGAGCCCTAGTGACACCATGTACCCGTGCTGGGAATGGCAGCCTGGCCTCGTCTCCCGCTGGCATTTGTTCCCCGGACTTCAGGAGACACAGGCAGAGCAGGAGATGTGGCCCTGGAAAAGGCAGCCTGGCCCGCAGGGGTCTCATGCCGCAGCGTATGGGTGTCTGGTACCCAGCACCTTCAGGGCTGCCCCTGCACCCCAAGAGAGTTAGAGCCCCCCAGTACACAGCAGTGGATTCTCAGTGTTTTCTATACTGTGCTGAGGAGAGATGGATGAAAAGGAATAAAGAGGAGAGGAGAGGNCTGCTGGGAGTCAAGAATAAATAGTAAAAAGTCAGGTTGAACTGTCACCCTCCCACGGCCTGAGAAATTGCAGATCCTGTTTGGAGAAGCAAAAGCAGTAAAAAGAGACAGCAGTGAAGGAAACAGGGAATAAGACAAGGAAAGACAAAATACAGCTATTAGAGAGAGAGAGCAAAGGAAGGAAAGGGGGAAAAAAGGAGAGAGTAGAAATTAGGAAAGCAGAATGCAGGGAGAGGGGTCTGGCACTATAGTGATGAATGCAGCCTGCCAGCCACAGGACAGAATATCTTCCCTTGATCTGGGAAGTCTTACAAGTTATTCTGTGCAGTTATGAGCAATTCTGAAAAAAAATCCCAGAAATTAGGAAACCACAGCGGCAATAAACATCCAGCCCTTCAAATCTGAAGGGACTGGGGAACAGGAGGGGACACGTTCCACCTTTAGCAACTGAAGCAGGGACATGCATGATGCAGCTTCAGCCATGGGAAGATCGGGCTGTGCCAGCAGAGGACAGAGCAGGCAGGAGCTGCAGCAGCAGCCAGCAGGGCTGCCCCAGCTGCCCTGGCTCTGCTCTGCACCAGGCAGCACAGACATCCTCTAACAAGGCCTGCCTAAGGCAGCAAAACCCATGACGGCCCTAGCCCACCTCCTGTCTATCTCCAAACCCTTAATAATTGATGACAAGCATAACTAGCTAAACTTTGCTGCATTCTGAGCCAGCTCTGGGGCTTGTAAGCATTCTAAGGAGCAGAGAGGCTGGGAACAAAACACAGAGCCTTCCACCTCACTGTCACTGCTTTGAAAGCAGCCATGTTCAGCAGCCACTGACATTCCCCAGTCTCACATCTACACACCATGAGGACACATAAGCTCTCAGCTCTAATGCAACCTCTTCTCTTCTGTATTTCCAAGCTTTTTACATGAGAGATCATTAGTTCTGCTGTAACCAGGATGAAATACATCCTTCCTGGAAGAAACGAGACTTTATTTCATCACAGGCCACAATATTTCCAGAACGGAGAACCGCTACTGCTTTTTTACAAATCCCTCTAGTTAAAGAATGTTATACACCAAACCTTGCCCCAAAATCCTCATTTCAGTTTCTGTCCATTTTCACTGTATTTAGTGGGGCACTTTTTTGGGGTGAATTTCTCAGATTCTGGCATGGAAGACCTATATTTCTGACTAAAACACAAAAGAAAGCCACAAAGCAGGAAACAATGTAAGGAAGGAATAAAGAGTAAATGGAAATCCAAAAGTGCAACAAAAGAAGGCCAAGTGTCAACCAGGGAGGTCAGTCTGCAACTTAAAAAGGAAAGATCAATCCTAGAAGCACAAAAGGGGAAAAAAAAAAAAAAAAAAGATAGGCTGAGTCAAACCACTACAAGTCCAGGGGCCAGAAAACAAAAACCGAATGTCAACAGGTAACAGTCCTGTGGCTTGAAGCTGATTTAAAAGGAGAACAAAGGTCCTGGTAAACTTGGAGGCTCAGATGCTGATGTAAGTCTCATCAAACCCATCACTAACAGTAAGTTTCCAAACTAACAAGGGGAGATGTTCTGGAAGAGTCTCTGAACACTTCCGTGAAACAGCTCTAAACTTCTGGAAGTTGTGTTGATCCAGCAGTGCCAGTGACGCAAAAATTAACAAGTCGGATCCCAAATAAGCAATCTAGGGCCCTAAATCTCTCAAGTTTTTCAATAGCTCCCAATGTGTACATGAGCCAGTAGGTGTTGTTCACAATTTACTCACCTTTCTACAATGCTTTTCATTCAGCCTGAAAATCTACAAAGCAAACTTGTACTCCTTCCAAGCCCTGCCCTTGCCCTCTTCCTGTGTCTGCCATCTGTTACACCTGTTCTCCAGCATTTAGCAGTTCCTGGTCCACAGGTCCCCTATATTTTATTCACTCAGGCCCATCCCTGCTCCAAAGAATCTTTATCATCTTTTCCTAGGTTCTCAGGAAAAAAGAAAAGCAACTACAGCAGGATAGGTTGTGGTCTTTTAAACAGAGGGAAACGGTGAACTCTGCCACTTTCTCACAGAGGCAGCGCTGCAGGAATGAAGGAGGCGGGGAGGGAAGGAGGAAGACCCAGAAACCATGTCCATGGCCAATGGAAGGAACAGATAAAAGTCAATCACTCTGAGCCCTGGGATCCTTCTACTCCATTGTCCTTTTGAGATTTAAGGAAAGTGGTGGGACACAGAGAGAAATCGTTCCCCTCCAGCTGCAGAACTGCTGTGCCTGCTCCACTCTAGGAGGTGTGCAAGAAAGTATGAGGGCACTGGACTTTCAGGCATTTTTGTGAGCCTGGATGCCAAAACCCATTTTTCTCTCCACAAAAACCTTGTGACACCAACTCTGTATTATATGCAAATTACTACTAGCAAAGTGCACTCTTCTGGTTTTCTAAGCCCTGAAGAAGGATTTGTTGGGTTTTTTTTTTCCAAATAAAACATTTATGTTCTTAAAAATATTTCCTCTGTCTACCAAGTGGGCTCTTAGAGCACCAGCAAAGCTACTGATGCTTGTTCTCTTCCCATTTGGAGCAAAAGAAAACAACAGGTAGAGGACAGAGATATGTTGAGAGTCGCTTAATCGTTGTGCTTCCTTATCTCCTCTGTATAGGATGTCTCGTTCAGGGGCAGAGTTCATTTCTTACTGTAGCATCTTGTACAGTGGAAAGATGATTTAATCTTAACCTACTCCGACATTATCCACAGAACCTGTGCAAGGCAGAGTCAGATTCTTGACCTGGAACAGGTCACTGAAAAGTGAATGGAAGAGGTAGATGTCTGCACTGGATTTAAAAAAAAAAAAAAAAAAAAAAAGGAAAAGGAAAAGGAAAAAAGAAAAAAATCAAAATAAAATACTTTCTGTCGGTCTAAAATAACTAGATACTTATCCATGCAAGTGTATGAATCAAAGCATTGCCCAGCCCTTGTCCAAATTCAGTAGGCTGGAAAGTTAAATTGCTTTTCAAAGGCATGTCACACTGTTAAAGGACAAAGGTTCCTATGCACTTGAGGTACAGGGCAGGCAGTGATCCATGGCTCTTTGTAGGAACAGGGACCACAGCACAAACTGCTTCAAGCTGGAAAACACAGCTAAATATTAAAGACAGTAGCATTGGGTATTGCTGTTCAAGAGAAAATACAGAATATGGGAAGTGATAAAACTGGACAGCTGCTTAAAGCAAGCCACATTCCATAATCCACACGTGAGGAAACATGCTGAGGTGAAAATCTGCTATAAATCAGCTTGAAAATCAGTCTGATTCATTTTGAAAGAGACAGTACAGATATATGTGTCAATGTGGACTGTACCAAATGTTCAGGCGTCAGGATCCCATTTCCCAAAATCATAAAACCGGTTTGTTTTGGGTTTTTTTGTAAATCCCCAAAGTAAATAAATGCTTGTGATTGTTACATTTTACTTCTAATGCTCCCCTTAGCTTCTGTTTTCTCACAGGCTTCAAAACATTCCTTCAAACTGAGACTCCTACATAACCCCCTGAACCCAGAAGCTGGAACATAAAGTAAGAGCAAATAGACAGCTATTATGAACTGCCACAGACAGCAGTATGATTAGACATGAATATCAGTTACATCTTTATTAGCGTGTAGTACAGAATAATAAGGTGGAACAAGCTAAATCAGATGCCTTCCAAAGCCTAGATTACTAGGGAAAAGAATAGTTGCTCCAAGATGAACCAGGAATTTTATCTGCATACTCAAGCAGGAAAAATTACCATTGTTCAATGCCATAAGAAAGCAAGCAGAAAGTGAACTGATAATATTCACATATGGAAGTTACTTAAAACTCCAACTGATCTGTGGGCTGGGTTATTAGTACTTGAAAAGCCAGCTACCCACCGAGGCATGAGATTTAAAGAAAGCTATAAAACACGAACATTAGCATCAAAAAGCTTGCGAAGACAGCTTAAGTCTCAGAAAGAAAGGCATTCTCAATCTGAAATGCAGCACCTGTGGTTTTTGCCATCCAAACTCAGATTATTCAGGCTCTAAGATAGTGATTTATTTGGACGTTACACATTTAAATGAAGATCATTTGGCATTAATTCTGTCCCCAAAGTGCTTCAAAGAGCTAACTGAACTGATTTTTGAGGGATTGCAAAGTGATGAAACTTTAATTTTATTCATCTTGGATGCAAATTTAATTTGAATAGAGGCCTTAAAACAGTATAATGAAATACTAATTTTTTTTTGTACTGACATAGACAAAGTCTTACAACATTAAGTTTTTAATAGTACATACTAGTCTGGAAAAAGCTATTTGTAGGGTCTGCTCAACTGCTTTCAACAGTGACTGAGTAAAAGAAAGGCATAGTTTGACATATATATCATGATGACATGAGAAGAATATCACCACTGAGAGACTGATAAAGCCATGGAAGCTCCTGCAAAGAGAAATAGAGCATTTAATATGCTGTGCTCAGCATAAAGCAGATTTATCAGAAACAGGTAGTTGACTTAATCTAAGGTCAGCAGAGGATATTTTACAGTTTACAACATGGAGAAGATATTATGTGATCCAAATGCCTACATTCTACAGCTATAGTAGAAGTAACATATACCACACAGGCAAAATCCAGTTCGTATTAAGAGACGATTGTACATTCCTAACATAAGCCAACAAAACTACCTTGTTTAGCAGGGCCGGGAAAAGATGTGAGCATAATTCTCTATTAAGGGCAAAGGGCAAAGGAAGACTCTGCAGCTCTGTCTTCAGGAGTGTGACAGGTGTTGGTTGTACCAGAGCCACCCGGCAGAGACAGCACAGGCGCTGTAATCACCACGTCTGGTAAGAACAAGCACAGCTGCAGCCGGAACACAGTCAGGAGAAACAGCAACGATCGTGCCCTGAGAAAAGCTGCCAGATCCTGTTAAAAGGAGATGAAGAAATGTAATGTATTAATGATAGGTACATGATTTCACAAAGTGTTAAAAACCCTGCAGCCTACGTTAGACCACGATCTTCGGCAACAGATCCAAACCTGGGGAATACGTCAAACCACAACCATTTAACTTCTTGGTGAACTAACCAGTTTCAAGAGCCTGACCAGACTCTGAGGCCAGAGACTGAATGCAGTTAAAGAAAGTGCCTTGCCCTCTCTTTTCAGCGAAGTGACCCGTGTGCTCATTAAATTTTGTTCTGCAGGTAATTGCTGACTAAAATCACAGCAAGTCTGCGCCCAGCCTTGCTGGTCAAAGGAGGAGTTGCCTGTATTACGGGTCCTTCCTACCGGAGGTGTTTAATAAGAAGGGAGTCAGATTTTCCGAGAGACCTACATAACTGAGAGCATTATTAATTGGCACAACAGAAATGGAAATGAGATGGTATTGGTAATGGTTTACTTCTGAGGTCGAAAAGGGAGTATGTTCTCCATGAACAGGATAATAAATCAGTGCAGCTTCTGTCACACTAATTTGTTAAACGTGTTTTGCAGTGTTGGTAACAAAGGCGTTTTTGCATCAGATGCCTGCATAAGGCATTTATGAGGTTTCACCATTCTGACACAAAGCATGTGCAGTGACATATTAGGTGATCCTAATAAATGATACAAACGTAGTGCTTAATCAGTAGAATAAGGTATCTTGAATATGCTATGCAATATGAAACCACGAACAGCTTACACGGAGCCTGTAAATTGTATCTTAGGGGCTAAAAGAGAGCGTTTGACTGATGAAGTATTTTTGAAAATGCTTTCCCCATGGCATTGGCAGCTATCATTTATCTTGCTCTGACCAAGATGAAGATCATCTGAGTAAACAAGCAGTAACAACTTTTCTGCTGACTAAAATACTGTCTACTGCTCTCTTCACTTTCAGCAATTGGCTATTAACTCATGGCTTGTTCGGCTTCTTCATAAAGCTACAATAACTTCTTTGTAACTTTGTGAGCTTTCACACAACCGGAAGGAAAAAATCTGGCAGGGAATGAGAGCTGAGTGGGTTCAATTTTTCACCACCTACTAGCAGAAAACAAGAAAATGGAGAGAAAATGGAGAAGTGCTCTGTGTTACATACCTAGTGACTGTCCCGCCAAACCAATTAAAAAGAAGAAAAAAAAAGAAAAAAAAAGAAAAAAAAGAAAAAGAAAAAAAAAAAGAAAAAAAGAAGAAAAAAGCTCGAGAAGTTCATTAAAGGGAAAACTAAGAGTGAGAAGTGACGTGCTGAACCAGCAGTAAATGGTTAATGTTCCCCAGCTCTGAAGCCAGGAATAGGCACCATGCAAGTCCTGTCCGGAAAAATGTATTAGCACCATCAGCAGAAACTGACACAGGATGCCAGTACCCATAGAGGGAGGGATTCAGAAAAGAAGGAACAATAAAAGACAGGAACTGAGGTGACATCTGCAGGGGCTGGGAACAATTTCCAGAGAATGACTGTCTTTTAATAAACCGAGGTTTAACTCTTATCAGTCTCTGTTACAGATCATTACTATGAGAAACAATGAGAGCCATTTGTATCCCTTTCTCCCTGCAGGACATGTCTGAGGGAGAATAAACCTCTTTCCTCCTCCAGTGTCAGCCTGTTACCGGCAGCGCTGGCTATAATTGAATAAGCTTTATTCAAATGATAGCTAAATTTAGCAGATATTAGCATAAAGTCTCTAGAGGGGTGAAAACTGGAGAAGAAAGCTTTAAATAAATAGACTAAAGTAACTCTGAAAAATAGATGCAATTTCTGGCAGAGTCAACCTCTCTGCCTGACGAGTCTGGCACAGTTAAATCTGGATTTGGGGCCCTTGCTGAGACAAAACATGACACTATCCCCTTTCCTCCAGGTCTGTGACTACCCCTGCAATGGCAGAACCCATTACGTTTTCCACAAAATCAGATTCATTACCTGGTGTGCAACAAGCCAATAATTAACACTTAGGAGAGACTTTGATTATTTATTTCAGAGTTGCGTGAGCCCGAGTGCTCGGTGGCATTCCACAAACCGAGCGCATCCCCCAGACTTTCCACACCATCATTTATAGGCAGAAGTTCAGGGTTGGTAACTTTCCAACTAGAGCCCCTGTGTTGTGATGAGTTGGTAAGAGTAATTACATAACCTCAGCTAATGTCTATGCAGGCTCGGGGGAAGGGCCTTCACGTGGGCAGGGATCTTTTTGACCTTTAGGCATGACTTTTAGTATTACAGAGAGCATACATGGACCTTGAGTATTCTGCCAAGTCAGCAATGTATACATAGACATACATCAACATTTTGATTTTNGCGGCCTGGAGCTGCTGGAGCCGCCGGGTGAGCCCGCGGGGCCGGGGCTGTGCGGGCGGGCACGGGGCGGCTCCCCGGCACGGATGCGGTGACTCCGTTCCTCTTCCCGCTGCAGGTCGGGCAAAGGCGCCGCCGGGACTCCAGCGAGGCCGGGCCGGCCCCAGGGCGGCGGGCGCGGCGAGGCGGAGGAAGAGGGCACCGGAGCCCGGCAGGAACAAGGCCACGGTCAAGGGCAGAGTCGTGAAGTCGGCGATAGGTGAGTCCCGACGCCTCCACAGCCCTCGCACCGGGGATCCTTGTGGTGTCCCGCAGCCACGCTGCCGGTCGCTGTATCCATC
>VYZQ01002087.1:0-15662 GCA_013400655.1 Mystacornis crossleyi
CATCATAGAAGGTCACCAGATTTCTCAGGCAAAAATTTTTGCCCTTAGGTAATCCGTATTGTCTGTTTCCAGGCACTTCTTTGTTTTCCACATGCCTTAGCACAGTGTGCAGGAGAATTGGCTCCATGATCTTGCTTGGCAGAGGTGAGACTGACTAGCTTGTAGCTCAATGTGTCTTCCACTTTCTCCTTTTTAAAAATCAGGATTATCTTTCCCTTTTTTCAGTCATCACAAACTTCACCATAACAACTTTATCTGCCAGCTCCCTCTGGACCCTTGAATTAATTGCATCAGATCCTACAGACTTCTGCACATTCAGGTTCCTTAGATGGTCATGAACATGACCCTCTCCTACAGAGGGCTTAGGGTCTTCATTCTCTCAGTCCCTCTATCTGCCTTTCTCAACTTGGGCAGCATGCCTGGAGCACTTGTCATTGAGGACTGAGGCATAGAAGTCATTGAAAACCTCAGCCTCCTTTTTATCCACAGTAGCCAGATCATCAGAAGATTATCAGTATTTTTAAAGATTTTTCCACTTAGTGATTTTACTTGTGTATGTATCATTCAATTTTCTTCTATATTATTATTCCATTCTACACACAGAAAATATCTGTTATTATTGCTATATTCTCTTGACGTGTAATTTATAATTTCATCATTATTATGTACTATTCTATTTATTATTCTTATAAGGAATTTTTGGTTGGTAAGAATATTGTAGCATCTTCTTTTCCTCTAAAGGTCATATATTACAGCTGGCCTTTTGTTTCAGGAATTCATGCGCATGATTGGCAATGATAAACAAGGGCAGATGATTGTCTTTCATTTGATAGAGCTTTTGAAGAATAATGGACGACTACCAAGACCAGATGGATGCCCTGATGAGGTGAAGTACTGTGTTAAAATATTACTATAGTGTGAAAGGTGCTCATTTAGGGTGAGTACTGGTAAATGCAAAAACTTGTATTTTGTTCTGCTTGGACCACCAAAATATTTATTCAAGTGGAATGGCTCTGCTGTTATTTTATCAGTTTCATGACGAGTATAATCATATTTCTTTTCTGATTCCTTAGCTTGCACTACCTCAGGAGCCCAGAATGTAGTCTTGCTAAATATATGAAATGGTACTATTATGACTGACTGCTGTACTTAGGCACTCACACTTCTATTTCAAAAAGATATATGTACTAAGACAGTAAGATTAGTATATAGAACTTGTTCCATGTAAGTCACATGTAGAGATTCTCATTCAAAGCTGTGTACTATGGATTCTTTTGAAATCTGTTAATATTTAGTAAAAATATCTTAATGTCTACCTAAGGTTTTTCATATTTAATTCCACAATTTAAAGAGCTTCTTATCTTGATTATTGCCTTTCTGTTACTGTTCCCGTCTCAAGTATGGAAGGCCTGTGTTTATCATGTATATTATTCACTGTTAAGCATTTTCAACTCGCAGACTGTAGGCACAGTTAAGTATGTGAATTCAGATTTGTAGGTACTGAAGTATAGCTGTAAAGCTGTCCCCAGAGCACACAAATTAATTCAGTGTTCTTTTCATTTAACTTATATACCAGATACTTTAAAAAATACTTTCTTATCACTTCTAAGTCTTGTAGTTTTCTGTTCTTCATAGCAAGGTGCACAAAGTCAGATTCAGTCAAACTGGTATGGTAGGGCTGTGTAGGTGTATCAGTAGTGAAAAAAAAGGAAGTAAAATAGTTATGGGTTGGGGTTTTTTTTTTAATATGTAACTTCCAGCTCAGATTAATTGCTGCATCCTTTTAAAGTTAAGCATACTTGGCAGTAAGTCAAGAAATAATCCATTCAGAACTGGTGGAAGAGAAAACATCAGGGTCAAATGGTCTTAACAGAGAAGAGAAAAAATGGTACAAGTGAGGCAGGAAGCCATGGGGGAAGAAAAAATGTATAGAGAATGGAAAGAGAAGTCTTTGAAGAACCTTTCTTGCATTTTATGTACCAGTACAGCAACTGTTGATTTGGAAAGGTTTGGCTTTTTGTAGATAACCTGAATGTCATATGTGTAAGATAATACATAATCTGTTTTACTGAAACTGTGTCTTAACTAACCCAGAGGTTTCAATATCTGACATTTCTCCTGCTATCAAAGCCAGATGAAAATGTCTCTGTGTCAGAAACTGTATTCATCCTCTTTTGATCCTGAAAGGCCAGTCATCACGGATAACAAATCTTCAAGATACCTGTAGCTTACGGCACTTTATCTTGCAGCTTACAAGCTGCTTGAGACTTGGTTCTAAAGCGGCTTGGTCAATGCAGGTGTTTGAAATTTGCTGGAAGATAAGGAACAATTTCTGATTTTCTTCCTGGTAGCTGTACAGATTGTTCTTGAGTAACATGTGAAAAACTGTTAGAAGTATGAGAAATTGGTAACAACAATCTGGATTGAATTAATGAGAAGAGTACTAGTGGAGAGCTTGGGAAGTTGTATGAGACGAGGTATCAGGTACATCTCTGGGCTAAAAGAAAACTGTTGCCGTGTAGCTATTATAGGGGAAATACACTTCAAAGTGAGTTCGGTTTGCACAGTAACTTTTTTTTTGCTTATTTCGGATTATATATGAAGAATAATTAGGAATTTAGTATATAAATGTGGAGAAGTATATGTTAACTTTGCAGGGGAAGCCTTATTTAGAATTACTGTCTTTGTAAATCTGATTTCTGGTCATACTGATGTTTTTCATGTCATTTTTTTTAACTTTTCAAAAGGAAAAAGCAAGCAAAAATATAAAAACAGCAAAATAACATAAGTCTCGTAAAAGTTTCAAAAAACAGATGGGTGAATTTTCGTTCTAACTTAAAAATAAAAATTGTCTTTCATAATAAGAGCTTCTGCAGAGCCACCTATCCTCAATTCTTGCTGTCACTGGGATCAAGCAGATAAACTGATGGGTATAGCAAGAGTTTAGGCACACTCTTTTGCAGCAGTTTTTTGGAAGCACGAAGTCAAGCTGGATGTTCTTTAGACCAGTTCAGAGTAAATATGTGTGGTATCTGTTTACCTACTACCAATTTTCTTTTTTCTTCTCCAGATTTATGCTATCATGAAAGAATGCTGGAACAACAATGTCGCCCAGCGCCCCACCTTTAGGGATCTTGCTCAGCGAGTGGATCATATAAGGGAAAACATGGGTGGATGAGAAAACTGTCCCTCTTTCAGAGGATGAGTTGGAATGCAGAGCAAAATGTACTTGGTCAGCTGTGTATATTTGACATATGTTCATGTGCACACATCTTATCCTTGCTGGAAGTAAAATCTGTGTGGCAAATACCCCTATCTCAGTGTGCTAACTGAGGAATTATTCTAGGGCCTTTTTATCAGGATATATTTGTTACTATGAGAACATGCTGAAATTCTCAGTAGGGAAAGAAATTATTTTTCTAAATTAAATAATGGGTAGTCATTCAGCAACACCATTATTTGACTTACTTGGCAATAGAAGAGAGAGGTGACTTAAAATGTGATGAAACTAAGAGATAAAAAACCAATGTATTTCCTTGTTGAAATGGAGATGCCCAGAAAAGACTTCTAGGAATACTTTTACACTGAGTATATAGTGACTTGGCGCCCTGTTTAGTGTGTTGCACAAAGACTTTTGTCTGTAAATACAGTTTCATGATTTTTTCATTGTTGATGCAGAACTGGCTTCTGTGTGTAACAAAACAGAAGTGGTTCAATGTGCCTGTCTGAATCAGTTATCAGCCAGCGGTATACCCAAAGAGATGTAATAGGCTGTGTGATGTACTGTAAGTATTTTGAGGGAAAGGGAGCAAATTGTGCTTAATTGGGAGAGACAGAAAATGTAGTAATCCATGCGAAAAATATAATTTAAAGATGAAAAAGCAAAGATACTTTTTTTCTTACTCTTCTTTTCCCTTGTTATTAGATTGCCTTTATAGAATTGGATTGCCTTATAGAATTGAAGATACAGAGGTAACACATAGAAGTGAATTCATTTTACACAAGGCAGTGTCTTCAGTTTAAATAAGGAAAAGCTAAGAATACTGCTTCTAAATGCTGCTTATTTTTTCTTTCCATCTTTGTAGTTTTCATGCGATCATCTTTGTAGTTTTCGTGGAGTATCTATAAATGGGAACTTTCAAAGCAGAATTAAAAATCTAGAAAATGCCCTCACTCTCACAATTCCTCACTTTGCTGTTAAGATGATCGTCTTAATATCTTCCTTCCAGCACAGAAAAAGAATACTTACAACTCAGTATCTGATATGGCCAGTCACAACCACATCAAGCCTGTTCTGAATTGAAGTGGCCCAAGCCTGTTTCTCTCTGTGGTAATACCCAACATGAGGCTATTTGGAAGGAGGAGTTACAAGTGCAATTGCTCCGCACTCAGCGGAGGGCAAGGACATGATTCCAGTTACTGAGAACTGGAAGGAGATAAGAGCTACCTGAATGCTGTATAATTCAGCTTTTGAAATAGGTAACGAAAATTTTTGGACAAGAGAATGCTTCGATTTTGCCTTGAGGCGTAAAACTTGGGGATAATCTCATATCTCAGAGCAGTATAATTGCAGGGTTTGTTTATTTTTAGTTCAAATAATCTTGTTTGTTTGTTTTTACTTAAGCATTATTGTTTGCAAAGTAAAATTCATGTTCTTCTTGGACTTCTGCTGAGAGAAGTTCAGTTAAGGGGATATACAGCTTGGCAAACTGACCTGACATCCAGATTTATATTTAAAATGAAGTGCTCATTTCTAAAATTCGTGGCAGTGAGTTAGTGAAACAGAGGTTATTTCCACTGTGGGGCCTCCTTCAGATTTGTGGTTAACTACGTCCATCTTGTCAGAAGTTGAAGAACCTCAGCTTTTTTTAAAAAATGGGGAAAAAAAAAATCCTTACTTAGTGTAAAATAGTGCCAGTATAGCAGTATTTTGTACCACTATGATGTTTCTCTCCCACAGTCACTCCTAAAAAGTTACTATTTTATAGTACGAGAGAGTGCTAAATAGGGAGAGCAGCATCAGCCTTCTCTCTGCCCATTGCATTTAGAGCTATTTCTACTAGTGTTCTTGACACCAAGTATTTGCATAGATGATTTTTCAAACTAATTTCACAGTCAGTTTTTAAGCTGCAAAGAACTTTGAAGTGCTTTGTTCAACTTAACATGTTTCTCAATTTCTATATATTGCTTTGAGGATTTGAAGTTTTGTGCAAAAGATGTCTTTGCATTTGTAGTCTGTTATGTGTATGTGTTTTTTGTAACAAAGGAGATAAAGCTTTAAAGCATCGAGACAGCATTTTAGCTGGATAACATATGCAGGAATTATGTAAAATTTGCAGTGTATGACACTCAGTAGCTCACTGGTTTCAAATATGTAGTAGACTAAACATAATTTATGTAAAAATCTCAGGGAAGTTTGTGTAATGCAATGAAGAAATCTTCCAGTCCGCTAATTTTTCAAGTGACTAAAAGGTCTTTCTCTTGTTCTACTACAGTATGACTAATTACATAGTCTATTTGATTGCATAAATGTAGTGGTGAACTCAAGGATGATTTTTAGGTGTCTCGTGGAGTTGTTTTTTTTTTTTTTTTTTACTTTAATGCGATACCATTTTTAGAGAAAGCCATATCTATACACTGCAGTGTAATTGTGTGCTGTTGGTCAGAGACACTCTTTTTTAACAACCAGAGGCCTGTGCAGAAGGCTTGATCATTTGGGATGAATGTTCTTAGCTGGGACAATAGGACCAAGTAGTGTTTAGGACTTGGGGGGACATATAGTCATCTGCAGTGTTGATATTTAGGTCCCAGAGCAGACCCAGTGACTTTCTCAAAAAGCTGTTGAGGATGTAAATGCAGTGAATTTGCTTAAGCTGCTACTGCCAGTTGTTTAACGTTAAAAAAAAAAAAACCAAAACACCACCACCAAAAAACCAAAAAACACTTCTGTATTTTGAAAGCTTTCAGATCTGCAGTAGCATTGATAATGTCGTATTTTTACATAGCTTTTGTATTAGTAGACTAAGTACTTTGTTTTAGAAACTGTCTTCAGTTGGCATTGCATTTGTCATGCTTTAGTGTAATCATTATGCACTTCAAAAATGCTGTTTGGTTTTGTTGGTAGAAAAAGTGCTGGTTTATGTATACATGACTGCTACTATGATGTAGAATTAAAATATTAACTACTGCTTTGCACTTACATTTGAAGTGAAAGAATTTTTTATAAGTGCACAATATATCTTACAGAATCTCTGCAATCAAGTATTGTGTTGTGTAGTATTGGTTTGTTGTCTATCAGTATAAATACGTTAAGTTTCAAAGTTAGTTTTAAAATATATTCCACACAGTATTCCACAAAATTGCAACAGTCATGTAGTAAGCCAGAGGATAAATGAATTTTCAGGAAAAGAAACCCATGTTCTTGTCAAGTCCTAGTACTGGTTAAAAGCTTCTGTAGCTGAGACAATTGTTACTAAGTGTACTGATGAATACAACTGTGAAAATATATGTAAAAATTACATTTTTCCACCAAAATTAAATTTTGAATTGTTGCATTCAGTTGAGATTCAGTTGACCAGCTGCCTTGAAATGTCTGGGAAAAGATGTTACTGTATTAAGTATGAAGAAATGTAACTCTTGCGTAAAGCAAGCAAGCTTTTCCAGAATGTAGGATCACAAACACCTACAGGATAGAGTTCTGAGAGCAAAAGCAGAGGTGTAGAAGAACAAGACTAAAGGCAGAAGAATGATGTTCAGCACAGGAGAAGCTTTCTGAAATGTGAAATGCACAATGAATTATGAAAAGCTGGTGTCTACTGAAAATGCCATACCATGACAAATATGTGCTAATTTATTTCTAAACTGTGTGTTGTCTGCCTTAAGTCTAAAATATTCACAGACACCTAACCTGGCTGAAAAAATTTCAAGAATTATTATACCAAAAGAAACTTCTAAATGTTGTGCCATGCCAGACAGCAATTCTGAAAAGGTGTTTGACCAAGAAGTTTTTTCTGAATTTTTCTTTTTGAATAAGAGGTTTACAGTACTTTATATTAAAGTAGAAAAAGTCCCTTGGTGGTAGGGAGCAGGGAGGAGAAGGTATCTGCTACTTATGATTGAAATGTTAACATTTGAACACATGGTTTATTGAAGAGAACATGAAAGGAATATTTTTTAGAAAACTCTGTATCCATACCTGAAACTTAACTGTGTGTTTATTTTGCGTTTGCATAGTGAAAATAAAATAATTGAATACAGTGAATGAGACATGCCTGCCAGCATTTTCTTTTGTACACTACCTAAAATTTTTTACTGGTGTTAAAATCACTGCTGAAGGCAGCTGTTCTATTTGAAGAGGTGGAACACAGTACATACAACTTCCTAACCTTCCTAGAATAGCCGTATGAAGCGTTTATCCTTTGGAAGAAACTTGGATGTATCAAAGTAAAGGTGTTACCTAAACAGTAGGACTGGGGGGTTTTAATCTCTTTCTTTATGAAGGTTTTCACTAAGCAAATTATTATGGGATGAAGAAGCACTTCCTTTTGTTCTCAGTATTTAAAAGAGATCCAAGTCCATAAGACAGAGGTGGCTTACACCACCTTACATTTCTTAAATTTGTTAGAAATTCTAATGTCTTGATTTGCATTACTTTGTCATCTTTCTTTATGACTTTACTTAACTTTACAGGAAAATTACTGTTGCAGTGGGGTCTCCTGTAACCTTCCCAGAAGACAGCTTGGCCCATGGAAAGAATCATGGAGCAATATTTTTGATAGATGTTCATAGATGTTTATTTTCTCTCTGGCCACATGGTCCCGACTCAGGAACAGACTACTACTCAAGAATCATGGAATCACCAACCTAAGTAGAGGATTCTCTGGGTGGGGGTACGTTTGAAATGGCCAATGAGGACCAGAACTGGGGGATGTGTGACCAGGGAAAAACCCCGTATTTCCCAGGGCCCCTCCCCTGGGGGGGGGGACCTCCACAAATTACCACCACTTTTAACGAAAATTACTACCATTTAGCTTGAACAGAGTTGAATGCTCTTATTAAATATACAACTGGAGCCTTGGTATTACCCACCAGGTGCACCTGGGTCCTTGAGCAAAACCAGTGCAACAGATGAGTTTGCCTTTGCTTGAGGCAGGACTAACCCGGTCTTCCCTAACACATTTTCCATATGGACCACGAAGCTTTATTCCCTTCTACAGTACATGGAGGTTTTGACTGGGCAGGGCCAGCTCAATTGGTAGAGACTCTAGTATTAACTAACCAGGTGGCCTTAGCTAAATGTAGATCCCAGTGTTGGAAGGTTTCCCCACCCATTCTTTCAAGGTGGTTTTTAACAGCCCATTGTACCATTCAGTTTACCCAGAGGCTGGTGCATGACAGGAATATGATACCCCCACTCAATACTGTGCTCTCTGGCCCAGGTGTCCCTGAGGTTGTTTTTGAAATCAGTCCTGTTGTCCAACCCAGTTCTTTCTGGGCTGCTATGTCCCGACAGGACTTGCTTTTCAAGGCCCAAGAAGGTGGTTGCATGAGGCACAGGGTACCTTTCCAGCCATCCAGTGGTTGTGCCGCTATTGTATAAGCACATAGTGCTTGCCTTGGCAGATTTGTGTGAGTGTGATGTATTCAATCTTCCAGGCCCCCCCATATTTTTCTTTTGACCATCGTCCACCATACCACTGGGGTTTACCCACTTGGTCTGCTGGGTTGCAGCACACATTTCACAGTGTCCTGGTTATGGAGAAAGGGGATGGAGTTTTTAGTGCTGTGTGGGTGTGACAAAGTGGTTTTTTGCATACCACACACACATCGATGGGGATATGGTTTTAGCAGGAGAAGCCAAGGATAAGAAGGAAGGGAAAGTGTGCCATCTTGGCCTTCCCTAGCCAAGAAGGTGTCGGGATCAGCCTGGTGGACTCAGTCCCCCTCTCTGTTCCTTTCAACCCAGTGGAGTGAACACCCCTGGGTCTGGCAGAGTGGAAGCAGCCACGCAGAGCTCAAAACCCCAGCGGAACCAAGCCAAGTGGCACTGGTGCTGGAGTCAGCCACATGGGACCAAGCCAAGCCAGGGGAACCGTGCCAAACACAGTTGAGCTCAGCAGTCCAGAAAAATAAAAAACAGAAATGAGCAGTGCAACATGGATGATTTATCTTCCAAGTTTGTTTTGTCACAGCTCTTTGTTGTTTTCAGACTGGTGGAGGGAGGGGACATTAAGCCATGGAAGCTTTCTGCGCCATGTTGCCTTTGGGCACTATCTTTATGAGACAGTTTTTTTGTTCGCAGTGGTGAACACCCTCATGTGTATTAGGTCTTCCGTGAAAGAGTATCTTTCCTTCCCATTTGACAGAAGTAACCTCCAGAGGCTGAGAGTTTCTGTCCTCTTCTCTATCCCCTTGTCATTGCCCAAATTCTGTGACAGGGAATTTGTCACAGAACCCACTTGCTTGGCTTCGCTACCATCTGGCTTCATACCATGGGCGACAATATCCCAGAACTGGAGCAGACAGAACGGGAGCTCTCCTGACTGGTGGCTGAAATCTTTTCCTCTAACTTGCAGCTCACCCAGGGATGGGGATTGGGTAATTATCTCTGGCCCTGCCTCTTCCTCCAGTGGTGACGGTCCTGCTTCCTTTTCATCCCTCATGAAGCGAACTAATTTGGTTTTGGATTTCTTCTGTACAGGAGTAGCTGCTACTGGCAGGGGTTTTTCCCCTGGNTCTTCCCTAACACATTTTCCATATGGACCACGAAGCTTTATTCCCTTCTACAGTACATGGAGGTTTTGACTGGGCAGGGCCAGCTCAATTGGTAGAGACTCTAGTATTAACTAACCAGGTGGCCTTAGCTAAATGTAGATCCCAGTGTTGGAAGGTTTCCCCACCCATTCTTTCAAGGTGGTTTTTAACAGCCCATTGTACCATTCAGTTTACCCAGAGGCTGGTGCATGACAGGAATATGATACCCCCACTCAATACTGTGCTCTCTGGCCCAGGTGTCCCTGAGGTTGTTTTTGAAATCAGTCCTGTTGTCCAACCCAGTTCTTTCTGGGCTGCTATGTCCCGACAGGACTTGCTTTTCAAGGCCCAAGAAGGTGGTTGCATGAGGCACAGGGTACCTTTCCAGCCATCCAGTGGTTGTGCCGCTATTGTATAAGCACATAGTGCTTGCCTTGGCAGATTTGTGTGAGTGTGATGTATTCAATCTTCCAGGCCCCCCCATATTTTTCTTTTGACCATCGTCCACCATACCACTGGGGTTTACCCACTTGGTCTGCTGGGTTGCAGCACACATTTCACAGTGTCCTGGTTATGGAGAAAGGGGATGGAGTTTTTAGTGCTGTGTGGGTGTGACAAAGTGGTTTTTTGCATACCACACACACATCGATGGGGATATGGTTTTAGCAGGAGAAGCCAAGGATAAGAAGGAAGGGAAAGTGTGCCATCTTGGCCTTCCCTAGCCAAGAAGGTGTCGGGATCAGCCTGGTGGACTCAGTCCCCCTCTCTGTTCCTTTCAACCCAGTGGAGTGAACACCCCTGGGTCTGGCAGAGTGGAAGCAGCCACGCAGAGCTCAAAACCCCAGCGGAACCAAGCCAAGTGGCACTGGTGCTGGAGTCAGCCACATGGGACCAAGCCAAGCCAGGGGAACCGTGCCAAACACAGTTGAGCTCAGCAGTCCAGAAAAATAAAAAACAGAAATGAGCAGTGCAACATGGATGATTTATCTTCCAAGTTTGTTTTGTCACAGCTCTTTGTTGTTTTCAGACTGGTGGAGGGAGGGGACATTAAGCCATGAAAGCTTTCTGCGCCATGTTGCCTTTGGGCACTATCTTTATGAGACAGTTTTTTTGTTCGCAGTGGTGAACACCCTCATGTGTATTAGGTCTTCCGTGAAAGAGTATCTTTCCTTCCCATTTGACAGAAGTAACCTCCAGAGGCTGAGAGTTTCTGTCCTCTTCTCTATCCCCTTGTCATTGCCCAAATTCTGTGACAGGGAATTTGTCACAGAACCCACTTGCTTGGCTTCGCTACCATCTGGCTTCATACCATGGGCGACAATATCCCAGAACTGGAGCAGACAGAACGGGAGCTCTCCTGACTGGTGGCTGAAATCTTTTCCTCTAACTTGCAGCTCACCCAGGGATGGGGATTGGGTAATTATCTCTGGCCCTGCCTCTTCCTCCAGTGGTGACGGTCCTGCTTCCTTTTCATCCCTCATGAAGCGAACTAATTTGGTTTTGGATTTCTTCTGTACAGGAGTAGCTGCTACTGGCAGGGGTTTTTCCCCTGGTTCAGCTGCAGTTTGAGTGGCCACAGTGCCTGCTGGTCTGCTTTCCTCCTCCTCCCCTGAGGGTGCTGTCTAGGAATGAGCAGTGTCCGATAAATATTAGCCAGGGCCCAAGACACTGGATCTCCCCCAAACACCATTTTATTAAATTTACTTCTATTGTCTGTATTTTAAGTTCTTCAAATCGAATGATTGGACAGAGAGAAAGATGTCAAACACGTTCTGCTTGCATAATGAATAACAGAACAGAATACTTAAAATTTTCAGTCAATCTTGGGTCTTGAACTACCTGTGGAGATAAATCTGATTATACACATATCTCAGATGATTTGTTTCATTGTAATAAGGGACAATAATAAGAATTCAATTATGTCAGATCACTTCAGTAAAGGTACCTGCCACCTTGTAAAAGACTCTCAGAAGAAATGGAAATGTGAGGAGAACCAAAAGCTGGATTAAGCATGGCAGGAGAAAAAAACTTCAGAGTTGTATCAGAACTGCCATAAATCAGAAATCCTAAACAAGGATAGCAAAAAAAATTCCTGTTTAAGTGCAAAGCATGTGATCATTACAAATATTTTAAGTATATACAATCAGTTTGAGCTGGGTGGTATGTGGTTGAATGGCGCATGGCGGAAGAAAATTATCATTTTGTTCCATCCCCCCTGTAGTACCGCTGCAATCATATTACTGACTTCTTAAAAAGAAAATAAGTGTCCTACAAATGTAATAGCTATTAGTGATTTCACTTTGAAGCTCTAATCTTGTCTACTCTTTTACTGAACCTAGACAATTCATTTTAACTTTGGTCTTTATATTATGGGTAAGTTCAGAAAAGTTAGAAAAGTTCATTAAGAAATTGAATTTTAAAAAGTCAATTATTAAAATATGTAAATTTATCTGAGTATCTAGCTCAAGGGTATTGCAATTAATTTAAAATTGCAGTAATTTCTGCCCAACAAGAACTCCAGTTAGCAATCATAAATCTATTATTGAATTTAACTAACAAGAACAATAAAAAGCTAAACAATTAGATCAAGAGCAGTTGTGGATGTTGGATGTGTTGCCTGAGATATAGCTGGGAGAGCTCTAATCAGATCAATGGACTTTTCTAATTATGTTATTAAAACTCTCAGTCAGATCACTGTTAGGATTGGCTCCTCAAAAATACTGATCTACGAAACAAAAAGGTAAATCAACCTTAACATCTAGTCTGCATACAGCAGCTTTTGCACTGGAAGTGCGGTGCTTACAAATAAACATATGCAGGTTCTTACCTCTGAAGGTACCTCTGAAAAGATCCCAAGTAACATTTAGGGCTGAACTTAAGCTTGACATCAGCCTTTAGAAGAAAAGCACCTGCCATAAGGGGATGAATCCCTCTCTTCACTTAGGCAAAGACATTGCTATTTGAAGGAATGTTTTGATAGCAAATGATTTTGATTGTTCCTAAACATAGGAAGTAATTTCTCTAATTTTTAAAGACCAGTTGGAACTCTTCCAATGTAATTCCAGTCCCTTCCTCCTCAATACCATTTGAAAATTCCTCTGCATCTGTTCTCCAGTTCTTTCTGTCACTTCACTGTCTCCCTTCATGCAAGCAATTAATGAAAATGTCAAATAGTACTATACCAAAGAGAAGGTGCTGTGAACTCAGTTTGGTCTGTCTGTCCTCCTTGGAAGCACACCTTTGTTAAATAGCGGAAACATGATATTAGAAGAGTCTGACAGAACTCATCTTTTTAATAATTAAGTTTGTTCTGTGTCACCCTGGTTTAATTATGAAGATTATCAGTTTTGATACCAAAGTATAACACTAACCACAATATTAGCATTAATTTTTTTAAACCACATGGTGGCTTTTCATCATCGTGTAAGTACTCATATTGTTCACTTGATTGTTTGCTGCATTTCCTCTGGCCCGTTGAATTACAGTTAGACTAAATTATTGATCTGTAATTTTCTGTCCAACCTTGTACAGTTTATATATTTTTTTCCTACCACTGGAAAGCTCTCTCATCCTTTTTGAATTCCCAGATGTAACTATTAACAATTTTGGAGTCCCAGCCTGGGTGAGGCAAACACCTAGCTTAACAAGCTCTGGCTTTCATATAAGGGAATAATGGCGGTCTGGAAAATATTTCAAATGGTGGTTTCAAAACCCAAAAATGTGTGAAATCCAACACAGGAAACAGGACACCATAGCTAAAAGGAAGACATCTATTTAGTCTCTATTATTCACTAGCAGCCAACTACTTCACTCTATAGATAACACCATCAGGATGGACCCAGCTGGAGCTCTGCCTGAACTGTGTGACAGTTCACTCTCCCCATGAGCAGGAACACTTCCTGGGATTTCAGATTCCTTACCTGACACTGACAGATCCTGCCATGCCCAAGGCAGATCATTAACTCGCAACAGATCCTCGGAAAGTGACTTATAGCGCGCTGGATTCAAATTAATCCTTGTGGCTTCTCAATATTATTATTAGCATTGTATGGATAGTTCCTTTAGACATAAACCACTGTCCAAGCCTGAGACGAAGACTGGACCTAGCCACAACTTGGCTCCACAAAGGGTTTAGAAAGTAAGGGGCTCCTCTCTCAAGTTCATGACTCAATGACGGGGTCTTCCCTCCTCTTTGCACCTTGTGTCTCTATGTGAAGCATTCTAAATTCTGAATCAATTCTCTTCTGTTTCCTTCATGCAATAATTGGTAAGGTGAACCTTGCCATGAAACTTACTGAACCTTGTCAAACCACTCTTAAACTTCATTAAATTCCTTCAAATTTATTAAACCTTGTCAAATGATTATTTTACCTCAACAAAACATATTGATGCTTCTCTCTTTTGAGAAGTATTCCACTCCTCCGCAACAGTAGACTAGTCTCAGTTCTCAGATTAGATCACTGGTGCATTTTTTCTATTTAATTACACTTGGGAATTTTAGTAAACACTGGGGCATGGAGAGAGGTACTAGAAATGGGGGTTTTTAAATTTCTCTATGTTATTATTTGTTTCAATACTCCTTTATTTTCTAAAACTAATTACTATATGTTGGTCATATTTTTCTTATGATGCCCAGTGTGTCCACATCCTCAGCTAGGTCTTTTTTTAGGGGTAATTAAGTAGCACATTTTCCTCCAGTTGTTTTCTCCATCTTCTGCAGAGTGCTTCAACATCTTTCCTGAATTTTCTGTGTAGTTTGTGTCCTTTTGTATCACTTTCTCATCAAAATGGCAGTTGAAATTTCCCACTAGTATGAAGTTTTTGTGGTTTTGATAAGTCTTTTGATCACACAGAGAAAGACTCATCTCCATTAACAACTTTATTTACAGCCTACCATAGTCCCCTACATGACAGAAATATTGTTTTTACTAGGAAATGTTTATTCACTTCTAACTTCTGGTCTAAGAATAAACATCCTGGAAAAAGCCTTTTAGTCTTAAATAGCTTTCCTGAACAGGCTATACATGCCTGTATGAACTATCCAACCAAATCTCTATCAGGCCAATCAAGATATGATTTTGAATATTATTTGAGACATCAAGACATTCCTGTTTCCTGTCCTCTTGCACTACTATGTAATAAACAATAGTGTGTGTATAGATATATAAATGCTAGTTATCTGCTAGTATATAATGAACAATATTACAAAATGAATAAATATTTGTATATAATTGACTAAGATTTAACTCTCTCAAGACCACACCAGGAAATACTTCCTTCCACAGCTAAGACTTCATATTAATTACTGCTTTGTATGTGGCTCCTTGGTTTGTATCCTGGTCAGCACTCCTGCAGGAGAAATCTCAGAGGAATGCAGGTTGGTGGGTCCTTGGCATTCAGGCCAACTAAGTTAGTTTGGCTGTAATCTAAGTTTATGGTTAAATTTAGACTCAAAGATAAAATTTAAGAGATTACTGTGTTAAGGAAACTTCCCAGTCTGACCATTTAAGTGTGGGCAGAGATTTTCACAGCGGGGATCAAAGCACCTGCACAGAGGGTAGCTCCAGTGAACTGATGGGTGCCCTGTTTGACTCTCTGCACACCCCAATCACATCCAATCACCGTAAGTTTCCCTGTCAGTTTGACCCCAGGTTTCGCAGTGCAGAGACTCAGACATCTCCCTCCTTCATGCAATTTATTCATGGTGCAGTAACAGAAAAAGCCCAAGGTACCTCTGAGGAGAGACCCTGAACAAAGTAATCCCTGCACTTTCATGCCTTCACAGTCAGTGCAGTAAAGGTCTCACTCTTCATCTGACTCCTCAGCTGGAGGCTGCTGTGTCCAGGCTGGTGCCTGCTGTGTCTCTGAGTGACCTAGTCACTGCCATGGAAAAGGACTTTTTTTTTTTT
>VYZQ01002088.1:0-14637 GCA_013400655.1 Mystacornis crossleyi
ATATATATATATATATATGTCTTATTAATATGTATATGTATGTTATGTATGTGTGTGTCCCTGGCAAAGACAAACATGGGTGAAGAGCTCTGTCTGTGCAGTCTCTGACTGCAGTCTTAAAAGAAAAATGTGCATCACTGTGACAGCCTTCTCAGTTGTGAGTTAACTCTCAAGTATCAGGAATATGAATTTTTTTTTAAATGATACTTTTTTTCCCACTGTGACACACGGGAGAAGAGTTCTCTTGGGAAGGAGTGAGGAGATCTCCTTTATACTCCCTTTACCCAGTAATATATGGCAGCACAAAGTGCAGAATAACAAGTGGATGGCAGAAACATGGGTTCCTCACAGAGACTGAATGCTATTTTGCCACTTGGTTCTTCATTCCCCTTCTCTGCTGTTCTTGTCAGGAGACAAGTGCAGCATCCAAGTCTGACTCAACTAGTTCAGTCCCATGTGCTTGCTGGCTGCAGGTGCTGGCACGGGTGCCTGTGACCAAGGGTCCAGGAGCTGTCCTGCTCCAGATTGATGCCTTGGTCAGTAAATACCATACTGTGGTACCCAGGCTTTAACGCTGGCCCCGCAAAAGAGATCCTGCTTCACATGTTCTCTGCTCCAACAGCAGCTCTAGGTCAGTGTTACTGCATCACTAAATGAGCTGCCTTATTAGAAGGTGCTGCTGCCCACTAGATGATTCTCCCAGTTTATGTCATGATACACAGCATGTTCACAGGCACTAACTCAGCAGTGACCAGCATCTCCACAGTCGTCTGAAGAGCTTACATGCTTCTGGCTGTGTCATCAAGGATTCTGGATTGAATCTCTAGGGTAATAATGTCTTCTTATATCTGAAAGCTACCTTCAGCCTGCTGTGATCAGTACAAGCGAGGAAGGAACTAGCCCGAGAATCTGGATGCAGAGCAGGAAGGTTCCTCCTTTGCTGGCCTTGGCCTGCTGGTGGGGTATATGGACACTGCCTGCAGAGCTTGACACATTGCTCAGAGTGGGGAGGTGGGAACAGCGCTTCCTCTCACCCTGCCCTGAGGATGGGAAGCGGCTGGCTGTGGCCTCCAGAGGTCCAGGGAAAGCCATGCCAAGGAGAGGGCAAATGGTGCTGACCTGGGGTCAGCAAGATGGTGTGGGGTGGGGGGCTGATGTCTCAGGGGATGAAAACCCTTTCACGTGCCTGGGTCCAGTGTTCTCACCTACATGACAGAAGCTCTAAAACTGAGGCTGGTGGTTTTGAGAGCTATTATTTTTATTATTTAATTATACATATGCATGAAATTGGAGTACATTCCATTATTGCAGAAAGATGACAGCTTAAGCTCTTCGGATCACAAATTTCTTGTAGAATCCACAACATGCCTTAATGCTGATTATTAGTGCTAGAAAAAGGAACACTCCCCTGACTGTCAGTATGTTATTGTCAAATGAGAAGTTTTCTGACACTTTGTAAAATGCCTGTCACAGATCATGAACCTGCAATACTTTAATGAACCCTGAAATTTTCCCTGAGCATTTTAAGGAAACATTAGTCAACCTAATAATCTAAATATATACTGCAGAGTGTGAGGAGTAAAAAGATTTAAACAACAGGACTAACAGAGTTTCTTCATTTTGGTGTCAGCGTGTGCTATGAAAGAGGTGAAGGAAGGCCTCCAGAGCGCAGGAATTTAGCAGATAAAAACTCTCCGGACATTTCTCTGATCACCTTTACAAATTGCAGCATGGTGCGAGTTGATGGTGTGATATAAAACCTCTGGACTCTCAGGTTCTCGTGCTGTGAAACCAAATGCAGACAGAAGCCAAAGCACTTGCTGTCTGGCTGCCGATGGTGGAAATGAATGTATGAGCCCACTGGCCAGTGGACAGGCCTTCCCACCATTCAGCTCGCACGAGATGTTACCAAAGGACGAGGCCAAGGGATGTTGATTGCCCTCTGATGGACCCTCGCAATTTGGCTTCCCCTGCTTTATATTTAAATGCTTTAAAGTTACAAATGTGAGAAGAATTGTTGGTGGTTTTTTCATTGCCTGGGCTAAAATTGTCACTTGAATCACTGGAGAGGTTTCTCTTTTTTTAAGGAACTAAATTTTGGCATATACAGAGTGGGTTTTAGGTGCCCTCTAAACATACCAGGATTCTGAGTATGGATTTCTGAGTACCCTGGAAATACAACAGGATTTGTGCCCTTAGTCAGTTTATTTCTGACCAACCCCAACTGCCCAATGTGACACTTTCCCATTTTCTACCTCATGACACATCTGCTGGCTGGGACCAGCCCTGGCCTCTACCTTCCCACTGGAGGTGTCCACTCTTCCCTGAACTGCAGAACGGAGACTTCCCTGCAGCGAGGCGACAGCTGCCAGTGTCTGGCTCCCTGCTGCTCAAACAGCTCCCTGGTGACCCGTGTTCTCAGTTCCTTTTTCTGTCAGATGCTGTGGCTGAAGCTGGACATTGGGAGCTGCATGGCACGTGCTGGGAATGCCATTGAAATGGAGGTTGTCACCACACGGTCCCAGCCCCTCACGCTGCAGGTGTGTCCAGTGTGGCTCCCACCAGCCTTGCCTGCTCCTGCCAGCCTGAAGCCAGCCCCGTGGCAGAAATGCCTAAGACTCTCCTAGGAAGCTACACTGGGTTGTTGCTGGATTTTTATGTGTTTACAATTTTTTAGTCTTTGTAATTCTTTTAAAAATCCGTCTGCAGTGAGTATGGAGTTTACTGGCTAAGAAAGCAACTGGTTTAATCTTGTAAAACTCTGATCCACAACAGGACGAAACATCACAGTCCATCATGAGCTGTTCAGTAGCGCGTTTCATGCCTTATTACAATCTCAGATGCATTCTGTACAGAGTTAAAAATAAAAGTCTATGAAGCTGAGCACTGTCGTTGTGGGCCTCTTTGCTCCTTGCTGTTTGCAGTGATTGGCTCTTGCCCTTCGTGCCGTGGGTGCAGTCCCTAGTCCTCAGCGGCCAGGAGCCTGTGTAGGCAGCAGAGCCACCTGGCAGAGACAGTGCTGGATTGAGCTGTGCTGGCACACCAAGCCCATCCCCAACTCACCCCTCCGTCATGTTGCTTGTGCTGGTCCTTCCCAGACAAAAGTGCCAAGCAGTGAAGAGTTTCAAACCCTGCTGCACTTGTGTCCCACCCAACTCCATACAACCAGAACAAAAAACAGAAAGTGGGTGGGAGCAGCCAGGGCTGTGTGAGCAGGCAACTGGGGAGGTGTTGTGTGAGGATGTGGGTGTTGAGCTCCTGCTCACCATCACCACATGCATGACCACTTCAGGAGTACATCCTCCCCTTGGCCCGGCTTGGCTGTGGCCAGGGCAGGAGGGCAGAGTGCCAGGCCCAGCGCTGGCCATGGTGATGATGGGTGGACATGCGGTTCCCAGAAAGCACTGGAGGTGATGGGTAATGCAGGGAGATGCAGGAGCTGTGTTCCTGTACGTCTGTGGGCTGGGCATTGCCACCTCAGTGTCAGCTTCGCCTCCCCCTCCAGAAGAGCTGTGCCAGAGTGGGCAGCAATGGGAGGGTGCTGGTGCAGGGCCAGCAACGACTGATGCCAGCAGCTGAGCAGGACCTCCAGGGAGCCTCACAGTTTTCTCCTGGCTTTTTTTGTTTCTCTCAGATCTCCAGTGTATGTCAGTTAAGCACTTTAACCACCTCTGACAACCTGTACTCCCTCCCAAACACGATTCAAAGATATGCCACACAAGTTATGCCCCACAAGATCACTTTTCATTCTGGTGTGACAGAATCAGATCTTTCCCTGCCACTGTCACGTGAATCACCATGTGGGTGGGAGCACCGTGGTGGGTGTGGATCCAGGCTGGAGCAGGGGCTGTCTGCTCATATTACCTGTTACCACAGAGCAGAGTACAACAGGGCCACAGTTTGCTATACAGGTTTCAGGCTGTTCCTGCTACAGCAGTAATAAATGTGTCCCACAAGTGGCCAGACTTGCTGCAGTGACTTCGCTGATGCCAAATGCAGACTATGGTGTGCAACTGATAGTTAGCAAGAGGTGAAGAGAGTAGGTGTATTTAGAGATATGACAATCCATCAGCTTAAAGAACTGGGAGGCTTTTTAACTGAAAGGAAACAAAAATTCATTTTTACTATTTTTACATGTTTCTTCTTAATCTTACCATTTTAAATTTTGAAGGATTCAGTGTCATTTACTGTATTCACAAGGGCTTTTGTTCCCTGTGTTTATGAGCCCGGGCAAGGTCAAGAGTCCTCTAGACTGCAGGGAGGTGGGACTTCTCTGATTTTCTTATCAGTTTAAATTAAATTGTGGATGTTACAAATCTGCATAAAACCAAACAAGACAAGAACTTCTTATTTGAAATGAATCTGCTTAATATTTGTTTGTGTAAATGTAAATGCAGTGCCCATGGTAGAAACTGAGCCAAATAATGCACGTTTTAATTAGATTTTCAATAAAAATTCATAGTTAAATGTTTCTGCAGACTTGCTGTATTAAAAACTTGTAAAGAGTTCTCTGCTTATTTATGTGTAGATATGCCCACTGTTATATGTGGTGAAAAATACTGAGCTGTTGCCATTAACTGAGCTGCACCTCACAGGCATTTGGCCATTGTTGTGAATGAGAGCATTACAACCTCACACATGTGGGTTTTGTTCACCTGCGCCCAGCGTGTAACCCACAGACCACTGAAAGTTCTCCATCTGCATCGAGGAATGAGATGCTGAGCAGCACAAAACATAATGTTCTCAAAAAGTCTCCTGCACACAGATGCCAAAGCTCTGTACAGAACATATAGTGCTCCCATTTCACAGATGAAGTGAGACACCTCCTGTGCCCAGAGAGCCACCTGGAGAGCTGGAGAACCAAGGCTTCTTAAGTCCCAGTCCAGCACTGCAGAAAAGGCTGTATTAGTACAGAACCACTAGAATGAATTAATCTGAAAAGGATCGCAATTTTTTTTCTGGAGAATGACATTTACGTTTAATTTAAAGTACAAAATATTTTTTAAAAAAAGTCTAGGAAAGCCAACCCAAGCTAAATTTGCTAATATTTGGATGTATTTGGTTAAGGTTTTGCACATTTAAGTAATTTGCATTTGGTTTTTTAAGGCATAAAAAAATCAATAGGCTTCTGTCGAAAGAATAAAACAGATATCTTTATATCAGCACAAAAGGCTTCTCTTTTCCAGTGATTGTTTCTGTTTTGACAGATGTGTATGCAGGGAAATTTAGCTATTGTTGAATAAAACATTTCCAGAAGCAAAATTGATTAAGTCCCTTTTGTAGAGGAAGAAAATCAATTCTTTCCATTAGAAGGATCTAAAACATGTTGATCAGCTAGAAATGTAAATAAAGTTCTTTAATCATTATTCTCCAACTACAGTGTATCCATCTACATGAGATCATCTTGTCTTTTTATAGCTTCAAATAAATTTGGTTGAACTCTAACATGAAGCAGCTTCTGACAAACTAGCCAGAGTAACTGTGCTTGAATGTAAATAATATCAAGTAGCTATCCTGACATTTTGCTATTGCTTTGCTCAAGGATTAGCTGTTCATGAAATGAATGTATATGTGATAACAATATATCCAGGCTGGGAACAAAAATATATTCACTGAAAAGCAGAGCAGTAGAAAGTATTGTGACTGTTTTCAGTTTCTATATATGCTGATTTCATGTAGTAAAGACAGCACTTTCAAGATCTCTTCATTAGTAATTGTTGAGGGCTATTAAAGGTCACAGAGGGCTATTAACAGAAGGATGCCAAGTTTCTAGCTCTCTAAGTCCCTAAGCTTCTGATTGCTAAGAGCTGAGAGAATATGCTGGTGTATGCTTGCCCTACCCTTGGTTTTAGATAAAGCTGTAACTGCTGCAGGCTACTGAGCAGTTACGTTATATCTGAGCCTATTTTGTGACAGGTGGGCCTTTGATTTGATGCAGTCTGACCCTGTGTTCTCAAACCTTTATACTTTGCCTGTAGGGACAATACCAAGTAGTTGTTTGCCACTGTGGCTTCCTATAGAAAGAATCAGTAGGTCACAGTCTTATCTCTGTTTTTCCTTCCTTACAAGAACGGTAACCGTGGCTGGAAGAGCTCTTGAGAGGTCATTTTCCAGTCTTCTGGAACTTTCACCCTCCATCAGTCCTCAAAGATGATTGGTCATGGCTGTGAAATTGCTGCTCAATTCTCTGAGCACTCTGGGGTGAATTTTATAAGCCTCACATGATTTGCAGATACATTATGTATCTCTGCAGCCTCTTCTTCTGCTCTCTACCAGCCTAAGTTCTTACGTTCTGAAGTCTGTGGACAGTCTGAATACTTTTAGATTCTTTTAATAAGGTAAAGACAGGTTGAAGTGCTTCAGCTTTCTCAATGCCATTTTCAATTGTGCTCCTGTCTCACTCCCCATGAAGCAGAAAACCTGTTCTTTCTTTCTCTTTTTTTCTTCTTTCTAGTACAAATATAGAGCACTTCCTCATGACCTTTTTTCTCTTCTATGAGGATCTCACTTTCTTACCCCCCCAAAAGAAAATAAAATTATTATTTATATGTTCTAATTTCCCCAGTGGGGAAATTTCTTGGATTTTAGGTCACTATTATGGTTAGCCAAATCCATGTTTACAATTGTTATTTTTCTTTCACATTTTCACATTCCACATATGGTATTTTGTTTCCTTAATTTTGGTTAAGAATTTGCTGAATTTCCTGAATGTCTTTTTCCTTTAAACTTCTGCTGTGTGGGAGCATACTAACTAGTGCTTTGAATTTACTGGAGTTTCTTGTTCCTTGGGACCGCTTCCCCAAAAGCAGAAATATTCTGCTGTAACAGCCCTACCTTGTGGGGATTTTTTTGTACAGGTTGAGCTCAGTGAACAGCCTGGTGATTGGGTTCCCCACTCCTGCCTACCTCCATTCGTTCCCCACTCAGCCTTTCTTCAATGCCGGCTACAGTGGTCCAGGGTGGAGATTTTGTGTCAGTCTTGCTGTTTAAGCCAAGCCATGTTGCTAAGGAAAATGCTACAGGCTTGTCTATGGGATCAAATTACAATGCACAGCTACTGAGATGGGAAATGTCTCCACTTAAACTTCACAGGATATTGAAACCAGTCTTAGCAAAGAGGCAAGTTAAAAGCAAAAATCAATATTAGACAATGCTGAAATGCCTGTGTTCAGCTGCTGTTTTAAGTGCCTTGTACAGACCTTTCAAATCATGTTGCCAGCAAATGGAGGAAACACAGCTTTTAAAAAGTCAGAGAATTATTAATAGTGTGCTTGACCTCCAGCTCTGCACAGTCTACAAAAAAAGCATCATTTGTCATATGCTGCTGCCTTATGCCTAATTCTGCAGCCCCCGTTGGGAAGCAGTTGCGCACAGGAGAAGAGCACTCAGAGAGTGAGGGTCAAAGCTTTAGATCCATGATAGACAGTGGGAGGGAAGGAGAGCAGGAACAGCTCATGGTCAACCCCTGAACAGAAAGGGAGGGGTGCAGGAACCCAACACCTCATACATCATTCTTGCACTAATGGTATTTCTTGTCCTGGTGTGTTAGAGAAGAACATTAACTGTGCGGAGGTTACACTTGCAGCTTTCCACCAGGGGTAGAGAAGTATGGAGAGAAGCAAATGTCAGATGTCTTCATGAGAAAATGAATGCTGTAGCCACTACCCTGGCGTCTGAGGAGTGACTGGGGGCCCAGCATCTCCAATTGAGCTCCCCAGCAGGCTGATCTGTATCCAGAATTTGTAGCACAGAGCGGTCTGAACCTTTATTAACTTTAACCACTGTCTGAGTAACCTGAAGTGACAATCCATCTCTCTTATTGCTGTTATTAAGTCAGTTTTGGACAATGCCTTATCATCTGCAGAAAAAATGAAGAGGAGATATAATTCAGACAGCAAGTTTCTAGACAAAACTAGTCTGTCTGAGAAGGGGAGAAAAATGCTGCACACTGGGCTGAAAAAATCTTTGCATTGATTTCTGGAATGAAAGTCTTTCTAGGAGCACCACAAATGCATGTCTTTATTTAGTGCTTGGATTCAAAGAGCTGTCAATCTTCCTCTATCGAGATAACTCCCATTTGTGTTCAGGTCTGGGGTGCTTTAGGGTCATACATTATTTCTACTTGTGCTATTCTTGCTTTTCACTTTGATACCAGCTCCAAAGTTCTTCCTCAGCCTCACGAAGCCACGTGTGCAAACAGAACCACTCCAACCCCACTGCCTTGGTGGCAGCAGGCAGTGTCCAGCTGACACATGGCACTGCTGCAGCTCCAAGAATGCACGCCTGAGCCTTGGAAATGGAGTTCTCATAGAGAGTCTTAAACAATCATTTAAACATCCATGGAGATCTCATTTATACGTTGGCATCTGAGACCCCAAATTTCATCTGTCTATGGACATGCTGCTGTGAGTGCTCTGTGGCCCAACAAAGAACTAGTTTCTCCTCTTTGGCTGTCCTACATATTATCTGGTTCTGTGTCCAGTGCGTAGGAATAAAAGACAATTCTTTTATGTCTCCCCTTCAATTCATATGGGATTAAGCCTACCTTTCAGCTGGGTGGCTGAGGTAGCCTAAGATAAAATTTGAGGCCAGTAATAAGTTACAGCTCCTGCACAGAACAAGATGAAAGAAAGACATTGTGACTTGGAGAGCTGAACAGCTCCTGGGGCTGCTCCACAGCACAGCAGTAATAGCTCAAGTCTGTGGTTTAAAATTACGGTCTTAACTACAGTAAACAGAGCAGGTTTTAGTGGCTTTTTTTTTTCAAGGTGAAGGCTAGAATGCAGGCCATGGAGGACCATCATGGAAAATTTGTACACTATTTAAGAATCCTTCACTGAAACTACCCCACATCCCATTAAAAGTTCCAGGATACATAACAATAAGCTTATAAAAACAACTACAGTCACTTACTTACACACAGGATAAACCAACACATTGCAAGTAAGGAGATCTGTATCCAAACACCACAGGAGGTGAATTTGTCACACAAATACCATCTTTCTTTACCTTGAGCTCTTGTGGGAACCCCAAGTTAATTTCTATGTCCACACATGATCACATTATGTTTACTGTCATTTATACAGAACAATGTTTGGTTTAGTTCCTGTTTGAAATAAGGTATTTTACCTCAGAGTTACCTGTGCATCTTACCATTTTACCTCAGTGAGCAGAAGGGGGAAAAATAAGAAAAGTATTTTTAATTTTTTTTGGGGGGTCAGGCAAAGTATGTGGAACTAAAGTGAAGAAAATGGAAGGGAGGTGAAAGTCTTGTCAGCAAGCAGGTAGGAATGTGAATTTCATAATGTTAATAGCTACAGTCAATAATTACTGTGGAAATAGATTTCACAATTCATATTGAATTGATTGTAGTCAGCTTGATTGATGCTGTTGTAATACAGGAGACTAATCAAGACTGGGAATCAAAAAAAACCCCCAACATCTAAAGGCAAGACCTTACAGATTAGTCATTCTTTAGAAAGCCAATTTATCAGCAGTAATAAAAAGTCCTGATTTTGAAAGCAGTGATTCATTTTCATAAAATGTGTCCTCTAGTTACATCCAGTGTTTTCAAAGGTTCCTATCGCTTGTCTATTTTAATGGAAGGGATAGTCAGATGCCAGGAGTTTTTTACACTACACTGTATAAGGCCAGTTATGTTTCTAGTGACTTTTAAAAACTTAATTGCTTTGGACAGACCTTAAATTCTCTCTCATATCATTCTGTTGTCTTGCAGAATAAAAATTAATTTTTCATTTAATTTGAGAACACTCTACATTCTTCAAGTTTCCCTAAGGGCACAAATCACCCGAAAACCTTAGCTGGTGTCTTCATGAACCACTGAACAAATCTAGCCATCTTCTGATTTACCAAAAGAGGATCTTGTTTTTTGTCCATTTTTTTCTCTTTCACTCCCCCACCACCTCTCCCAGCCTTGCAGTCCCGCTCTGCCTTGTGCACCAGCCTCCTTATAAACCAATGCTAGGCCCAGCAGAAGACTATTCGATGATTATTAGCATAATTTTTATCACTTATTTCCATTTTCCTATGACCCATTTGCTTTACTTTACAATATATTTCCCTTTCTCAGCTTGTTTCAGAACGAGTTTCAGAACTAGTTATAGACTCATGAGCACCTTGGAGAGAAAATGAAATGCTCCTGGGAATTTGCCCCTCGGGGCATACCTGTGTGCGTGGGGACAGATGGACCCTGGCTTGAGCTGTGCAGGCTTTTGAGCTGGCTGGACACAGCTCTGGTCCCAGGCAGCACAGAGCTGCTGTAGGGGAGCACAGTGCCTGAGCAATAGGCTGTGCCTCTCAGCGTATTACGCAGCTTTGTGCATTGTGGAGTGGAAGTGTCTCCTACAGGCTTCATCCAGGTCTGGACAAAGGTAGCTTGAGTGGGGTGCAATTGCCTCTGAATCCTCATGTCCTTAATCATCATGGCAGTTGTCCTCACTGCTCTGCCAGCTCTGCTTGGGTCCTCACTCCTCTCCTTGTTCAGCATCTCCTCTCCTGTTAAATTTATCTCTCGTACTACTCACAGTCTCTTTGCTGTCATGAGCTGCATGCAAATGCTGGGTTTATTGTTCAAGATAACGCGTTTCTGCTATCTCAATGAAATAAGTGTATTCCGTTTGGTTTATTAGCTAATTAAACTGATCTCTAGAAAACCTTCAGAATGTCTTCTGTTCTTCTGCATTGAAGCTAATTTATCTTTAAAGTGCTGGCAGTAGGAAAATGGTCTATATGCCCTGCAGAAAAGTTTGAGGTTCATATGTTTTTATCCAAAGTGTTTCAAAATAATAATCTAAAAGTAAGATTTGGATATTCAGGGAACTTTGGCGCTGAATGATCTGCAGCAAAAGAAACATATGGGAAGTACAGTCATAGTCTGGTCTTATCTCTCAAGATGACAGATAATCTGACAAAACAGAGATTGCTTAGAAGTTAAAAAATAAAATTTTTTGGTCAGAAAAGCATCCCAATCACTATTTGTTTCCTTTGAGCTAATCACTGGATGGCACTCAGTGTGTCAGTGTGCTTTCAGAATTTCATAAAAAGTGCTGGTAGAGAAGAAGCCATTTCACAGAATCGTGGTAGAGGCTGGTGGACACCTCTGGAGCTCGTCTGGTCCAGCCTCTGCTCAAGCAAAGTCAGTGAGAGCAGATTGCCCGTAGCTCATCCAGCTGACTTTTCTATATCTCTATTAAAGGAGACTGCACAGCCTCTCTGGGAAACATTTTGCAGTGTTAGACCAGCTGCACAGTAAAAAAAAGGGATTTTTTCTAATCATTATCAGAATTTTCTGTATTTCAGAATTCATTTCCTCTTGCCTTGACAATTCACAGCACCACGAAGTCTCTGGCTTTGTCTTTTTTCCCCCAGACCCACCTCAGGTTTTCATACACGTAGATAAGATCTCCCCAAGCCTTCTGTTCTCCAGGCTGAGCAGTTGACTGTGATAAAACCAGAGTACTGAACTTTAAAGCCACCACATATGGAGGAGCACATATCTTCCAGCAATTACAACTTGTAGCACCTTCTGGCTGGGTTGAGAGATCTCTGCCTCTAGGCAGATGAAAAGGAAAACACTGTTTCAAGACAGATGCCCCCTAAAGAAAAAAAGGTATTTATCCGTAACTCAATCCACACTACAAGATGCTTTACTTTAGCAGGAGTTTCAGGTTTTTGCCTCCTCCCGACAAAACCAAAATATTTAGCTTAGCTTATGTCAGTTTGAAATTAAAATATATGAAATGAGAAGCTGGAGCCTTTTGTAGAAGAATGTGAAAACGAAATTTTATTATTTTGTGAATATCTCTCTGTCTATAGTTCATAAAAAACTACTGAACTGCAATCTTTGACAGTTCTACTTCTCATCACAACTCTATTAAGCATCCCCATCTCAGTTCTATGGCTATCTGGTGCATTTTGATTGCCTCATTTTTGTGTGGGTTTGATTCATGAGCACCAGAAATAAAATGTGGACACTGGGCATTTTAACATTTTTTTCAGCTGAGGATAGCAACTTCTAAATTAACAGAGTCAGATATCTGAGGCATGTATGAGTTCTGCTTCCCATCAGCAAAGGCATTTCATTATTTTGACACTTGTTTAGGTCATAAATGATGTCATCCACTTTCTTATTTACTTTTTACGGTGCAGGAAGTTTAAATCTCCCTCTCCTCTGCAATTTTCTTTCTTCCTTCCTTTTTGCCAGAGGATACCCTGTTCAGACCCTTTCATATTAATACGTGGTTTTTTGACTTACAATTTAAAAAAACCCCAGTAAATAATAATAAAAAATATTCTCCAACTAGATTGTTAGCATGAGTTAAAAATGTAAACAGCTTGTAATAGCTACAGCATGTGAAGAGGTTTCTTTTCTGGCCCTGAATGAGTGGGAGCTTTTGCCAACAGCTGTGGCCCACAGTCTGCAAAATTCTCCAAAAGGAAGAAGTATTTTTTCCATAGCTGTGAAAACAGATAAAGCACTAATGAAGTTTGAGGTTACAAGTGCAATTGATCTTACTGATACAGAGACCCAACTTGTGCTTTCTTAGTAGGAGAGCATCTCCACTGCAGGTAGCACTTTGTGTTTCCAGCCCCTCCAGCAAAGCCCCGAGGGATGCGCTGTGCTAAGCACCCCTCTGAACACCAGCAGGGAGCAAGTGCTGCTTCCAGCAGATTTACATCTCATTGTTAATTGAGGCTTTTCCAAAGATGTGGTTGCTGGTTCTGCTTCTTTGTTCTGTCTGGTGTCTAATAGGGTGTGAGCTGTCACTATGCTATTTTCTCAGGTGGAGAACTTAAAAGGTCCCTGTCTCCTATGCAACTGCTAATGTTCACTGAATGTAGCAATATATATGGCATTTATCTCCCCTCCCATCCCCCACCCCAGAAAAATTAGATTGGCTAGACTGGTTAATAGGATCAAAACTTATGGAAGGAAAGTTGCCAAGAGAAATGTACATTTGAAGGTATATAGAGAGAGTAGGTGAAGGACCCTCATCTCCCTGTGTGGAAAGGGCCTTCTGAAAGGTCACTATCTATCACTAGAACAAACCGGGCTAGGATTTTTTTTTTTTTAATGGTTTTGTGTTTTGGTTATGTTCACAGTTCTAACAATTCTGGGTTTCCAAAATATTTTAGTAACAATTCTTGGTTATGAATGTAGTTGTAATATATAAGAACTTAATTTTATGTGCATTTCCCATTCCAATAGGATATTTGATTTGTTAATAAAACTTGTACAGAGAGAAAGTCTATTTTCCTATAGTAATTACCCATGAAAATTATATCAGTGCAGGCAGGGAGAAAGTACAGATTAAACAAGGTCTAAAACAAAGCACTTTGAAGACCAAGTTTCTTACATTAGTCCCTCCTGGGAAATTTATAGGCACATTAATTAATGCCTTTTGCCTCTAAGTTCTTTTCCAGTCTAATTGTATACACCCATGTACAAAGATGCAGAGATGATGTCTCTATTATGCTGTACGGAACTAGGAAAGCAGGGTATACTGTTAACTGCTATTCAACAGAAAATGATACACCAGCCTTTGACAAGCAAAGGACAAAAGGAGGGTTCTGACCTGGCATTTTCAAGCAGCACCAGTAAAGCAAAACCTTATCAGCAGTGCTCTCTCAACTCAAGCCCTTTGTCACAAGAGTGACACCTTTCCTCTGCATTGTTTAACCACAGGTAGATGTACACAAACATCCAGGATGTCCTTGCCCAGGTCTATCAATACTTACTGCAGACCAGAAATTGATAGTAGGGGGTTACTGGATTTAGCAGATAAATTTACAGGCTGACTGGCACTGGTAATTAAGCAAGCTGGAGTAAGTACCAAGTGAATACTTTACCAAGGCTTTTGTATCCCTGGAAGTTTTGAAATGAAGATGGATTTTTTCCCTAAAATAATAGCATTAACAACTATAATAATTATTATAATCATAATAGATGGCCTGTGTGCTGTATAATACAGGAGATCAGAGAGGTAATTACAGTCTCTTGTGACCTTAGATGCAGTAATTGATTGTAATTACTCTTCTTTGAAGCCTTAGCATGCTCTACTGGCCTGTATCAGAGCCATGGGATCATCTCATGCAGGTCATGTACCATAACCACTTTGCTTCAATTCTCAACACATATGGTTTTCCTTCCCTTTCTATCCCTGCCTCACAGAGCAAGGCTGTGGAAGGAGCCATGCGTGCATCTTAGCTCCTGTGCACCAGCCAAATGAGCTACTGGGCACAAGGAGCGGAGCAAAGCCTTCCCTCTGCAGGGAGAAGTATAACATGCATCTCCTTGTTCTCCAGAGGAAAACGGGCAGAGAGGATATTTCCCAAGAAGCTGCCTCTGGATAAGTGTCCCTCGGTTAACTTGGAGCCAGGACTCTGATGTATCACACTTACTTGGACTGATGGCTAACGAGGCAAATCAGCCCTACATGAATAAAATGTCTGTCAGGCGAAACAGAGCCGCGTACATTCCCTCTGAAACGTCCGTGTGTGCCAAGAAAGGCAATCTGCTGGCACCGAGCATGCAGAGGGGCCGTACAAAAGGCCAATTCTTTGCATGAGCAGGGCAGGAGAGATGCCATGTCCCATAAAACAATATGTGTTGAGAAT
>VYZQ01002088.1:15088-60113 GCA_013400655.1 Mystacornis crossleyi
AAAATGTCTGTCAGGCGAAACAGAGCCGCGTACATTCCCTCTGAAACGTCCGTGTGTGCCAAGAAAGGCAATCTGCTGGCACCGAGCATGCAGAGGGGCCGTACAAAAGGCCAATTCTTTGCATGAGCAGTGCAGGAGAGATGCCATGTCCCATAAACCAAATGGCTACTGTGCAAACCGCTGAGAACAGGCAGAAGCAGAAGCTGCTATTGAGTGCTCCAACTATCTTGCAACTCTTTCAGATTAAATGATCGTTGCAGAAAAGGCTGCCGCAGTATTTCTGTAAAGCAGCACCATGGAACATCAATTTAGTAGAAACAGGTAGTCTACTTATTTATTTATATCAGAACCTTTATTTACTTATATCAGAAAGGCTCTGCATTGTTAGATTTTGTTTTCTTCGAGTGGGTGATCCGATTTTTACAAGGTCAGGTGGCATTTGACTCCTAGCATTCAATCTATTAGGAATGGACAGGAGGGAATTAGCCTAATGTCAGCTCAGAAAAAAATGCTTTCAATACAGATGCCTTTGTCTACAGAAACAGAACTGCCTCTATTAGTTGTTTCTTAACTTCTTGGGAAATGCAGAACTTGAACTGACAGATGTCTTTCATTTTATTAAGCATAGCTAATATACAATATTACTTACTTATTTTTTGTCATTTCACTTTAGTGATTAGCAATTTCTGCACCTCTTGAAGCAATGCAATAGAAATGAGCGCGACAGGCAGCAGAGAACTCCTTCAAACCTCCCTAATTCTTCTGCACAAGCATTAGCTTGCAAATGGCAAACACAAAGTGTATGTTTTCTCCCTGTGCCTAGTGTGAAATGCAGAAAGGATTAACAGAAGCTCCTTGGATTAATCTCTTACTTGACAAAGAGATGATCCAGCTTCAAACCTAGAGTTCAAACCTATGCTGCATTCTTCCAAGCAAGTGCAGAGAGGCAGAGGCTTATGCTGAGCATCTCACAACTGTTTACATGAGACTTGTCCTGCTATAGCCCCTTTCTCCTATGCTGCAAGTGCATCTACACCTAAGATGACACCCACAGCACAGCCCACCTTACCTGCTTCAGGTAACAGTGATTTCTCAACACAGGATCATGAATAGATGTCAAAAGTGGCCTCTGAGATGCCTTTCTCTGAGTAGTAGGCTTGCGCATGAGTGTGATGAATTTCCTTGGAGAAATGAAAAGTTGGAAGATACTGCTTAGAGTAGCCCGAGACACAAATTAGGAGCTGGGGATGGAAATTAGTGTAAAGGAATTCTCAGTAGACTGCTAGTGAGTCACGAGTTGCAGATGTCTCTTAGATGAGGAACAGTCCTGCAAGGCAATTACCAGAAGCCTCAGCACTTAAGCCGTATGATATTAGATAAAAGACTTAAGGGAACTGTTTTTCACGGACAGGAGGGAGAAACATAATCAAATTCTTTATTTGCACTCAAGTGCATCTAATGCTATAAAACATCTGTTTGTCCAGGGAATTAGTTTTACTTATTTACAATACTATACTGGCCAATTACATGACAAAGCCCTTATAACCCTGCTATACTGTTTGTGAGATGCAAGTAGACAGAGAACCACAGAGAGCTGTAAGATAAACACTGCCAAAAGGAAAACAAGAATGCAAACTCTTACTAAAAGAAAATACCTGTGTGAATGAAGGAGGTGATGGTGGTGAGTAGGGAGTTAGATGTCAGAGCACCTTCTATTAATTTTAGTCAATTTGACTTGTTTAACTCATACTGGATTGTTGGAGTTTGGGTTTTTTACTGTCCCTAGTTAATTGTAATGCAGTCCCAGCACAATCACTGTACCAGAACTGACCAAAAAAAAATGCCAATAAAGTGTTAATAGACATGAAAAATTATATCTCATAGCTAAAGTCATTACTCTTGCCTTTGTATAAAATTAGGAAGAAGTCAGGGACACAATGAACTGCAAATTCTTACATTTTAAACATTGAGAATGCAGAAAAATAGTGTTCTTGAAGTGCTACAGAAGGAAATCACTTAATTATGCATTAAGGAAACAGTTATCCTGGCAGTGTGAGGGGAAAAAAAATTTTAAAAAGGAAGAAAAAAGTGTGTAGTAACCCATAAATATGAATACCCTGTGTGATCAGTGTAATTTTCCCAACTTTTTATTTTTCCTCACAGCTTATATTAAGCCACAGAATACAGTTCATAATTTATGTGGTGCACACATGCTCACACAATTTGAAGGCTGTTCTTCAGCTTTTACAAATCACTTCTTGCTTTAATAATAAAGTAAGCATCTTAGATTTTCCACTAGCCTCCTCAAAAATGGGATGAATCTCTTCAGTACTTCTGCTGATGTTAGGTCCAGTCCATTTTTAGTGCTATTCTCAGTTGTCTCACAAACCTTCTGTTAGAGAGGGTTTCCTGGTCTTTCCTATCATCCAAGCCAAAATAATTAATTTCACCAACTACTTTCATCAACACAGGCAGGCAGTATCCTGTGTTTGAAACATATGAATAGATACCACACAAGAATTTATGGTCCATACCTTGAGGTTTTACTTTGTATATATTCTCCTCTGAGACATGTTTCACTTCAGGAACCCAATGTCCTTCTTCTGTCCCTTCACCACTGCTACTGTGAGAGAAAACGGCTCAATATTTGAAGCCATCCTTTGCCATAATTCATGATTACATGGTCCCTAAGTATTTTCACTGCTGTAGAAGGTCACATCCTGAAGTCAATTCCCAATTACTTCTGAGAAGTCAATGAAAAACATCTCAGAAGCAAAGCTGTGTCTGTGTTGCTTCATTCATCTTGCACTTTTATCTGACCTCTTTCCTCCTTACTTTTACCTGTGATTGATATATCAGGTAGAGGTATTCAGACTGGATGCCTGGGTTATATAGGATATATGACATAATAATGGAGTTACAGAATTTGTGTTAGCAGGGACCTCTTGAGGTTATTTTGGCCAAGATCTTCCTGAAGGAATTGCTGACTTCAAAGTTAGATTAGGCTGCTCAGCATCATGTCCAGCTGAGTTCTGAAGGTCAACATTCCCAGCTGCTTCCAGTGTTTGACCACTGGACCACATAGGAAGAATATTTTTCCTTGCATATATAACCATAAGTTATATGTTTATACATGTTATATATGTTCCAAGCTGTGAGATCTACCTCTGTCCCTTTGTCTCCCTCCCCTCTGATCACCCCATTAGGTAGTTGAAGACACCTATTGGGACCCCTTCTTTACTACAGAGCATCTCCCTGGATCTAGAAGCCAAAGTATTTAAAAAAGCAGCTGCGAGCCATCCAGCTCACACCTCTTTTGAGCTTGGCAGGAGCTGCTGCATTTCACAGGCAAAAGAAGGGTCAGAAAAGTGATCAGTATCATCTTGCTCTCTCTAATGGGCACCACGTGCCACCTCTACAACAAGGCTTAACTTCTAATTTGGAACAGAAAAATAGTGTTAATAATATATCACTTAGAAATAATTTCTGATGTTGAATGTGAGAGTCTAGCTGTTCAATGGAGGGACTCAAAACATACCAAAAGCATTAATAATAATGTCAGCACAGACCTGCTTTCCTTTTTTCTCGAATCCTACTAAAACACAGGAGCAGCAACCTTACCTCAATGAAAATGCCTTTCTGTAGTGCTTCAGAAGGTCCTGTCCTATACCACCACCTCTAATCTCTCTTTTCTTGAGTATTTAATACTGACTGAAGCTTGTGAGCCATCTCCCTACTGTGAACATTAGTTCTGGAACATCACAATTTCCACACCACCCAACTGTTCTTAAAAAAAAAAGTATTTCTCTGCAGCTCTGCTCTTGTACTTTCTTTGCACTGTTTTTCATTTTGATGTGTTTTAGTTGCCACAAACCAAACAGCAAACAGCTCAGACTGAGTGACATTGATCTCATATTAAAAACTATCAGCCAAACATACATTTCTCCTTGAAGATTTTTTGAGTAATTTTATTTAACAATGAGGTTTTAACATTTTACTTGATGACGTATTTTTCAAAATTGATTAAATCTTCAATTAATCTTCTGTAAAAATATTCATTAGATTACAAGTGAAAAAAAAGAAAAAGCAGAAAACATCCACCCCTTCTTGTCTACATTCTGTCCTCATTTCTGAGTCAATCACTTTCTACCTTTTACCAAGAAAAGGGTGCTGCTGCACATTAAGAAAGAAAAAGATAAAAATGCTCAAATGTTGCACTGAGGGGTGTTACATTAAAGACAAAACCCCAAATAAAACCAGACAGAGACATTAAAGACATAACAAATTGCTTTCCACATGCAGAAATCTTATCTGTTCCATAGACATTGCTCCCTCTAATGGGAAATTAATGTTAAAGTTGCAGGTAGAGCCTGCCTAATATAATCTATTCATGGATATGGTTCACAGCATTTTCTGGAGGATTTCTGGTCCCACGTGGAAAAGAAGTTCCCAGGAGTTAAAGAGGGAATAAGATGACTACTATAGCAGGGGCAAAGAGCTTAGCTAGAGCAGGACTGATTGGGCAGTGGTCAAGAAAACAGAAATTAGAGAAGTGGCATAAACAAGAGAGACAACTACAATCAGCACCCATGAGGAATGGCAGCCTAGTGAAGTGGATAGAGGAGACGAGTGCCCACAGAAGGAGTTGCACAGGGGAAAAGCTAAGTTTCAGAGAGAACCAAGAGATTTAAGTGAAAGAGAGAAAAAATTGCCACATGCTCAGTCTCAGTATTTTGTAGTTTCAGGGTAGAGTATTGCAATGATGCACCTTCTTTTCTTTAATTTTTGTCCTGGGCTTTTCTTGGGCTTCAGGACAGAACATTAACTGAGTGGATTTGGTTTTTCTTGTTCCTCTAAATCTGTTTTTGCTGGGAAAGCTCTCAATGCCTCATTGGATCTCACCTCTGATTCATCCTTTCCAGACTGACCTCAGAGGAACCAGGAACTGAGACCCAGCTTGGGAGCTGTTAACTCAGGCCTAAAACTAACAACATTACCATTTGCTTTCCACAAAACTGGAAAAACAGAACCTCAGCTTTCTTCCATATTGCCTTGGCTGCCTTCCTTTCAACAGGGTACATCTTCTCCAGGTTTTGTTGCAGGAACTGACAAGGCAAAGCTTGCAGTTGGACATCTTGGCTTCCATACTGATATTCCATCATTTAAGAAAAGGGTTAAGAAATGAAACTAATATTGTAATTCACAGAGAAAGCGTGTTCCAAAGTCCTCTGAAATCAGTGGACTGAATCCCACCAACGTCACCAAGTACTGGCTTAAGGCCTTAGTAAATACAGTATTTATAAAGGAATCATTGTACGTTGATGGTGCAAAAAAGATGTCTCAATAATTCAGAAACCACAACTGAGGAAGAAGTAGAGGTAAAAACTGAGGCAATGATTGCTTGAGGTGAAGGCTGAAAAAATACAGATGTTAAACCAAAGTAGGTGTGGAAAGGATGTTGAAAAATATTAAAATGATTGGAGTTGTTCTGATATCACCTTACTGCTAGAAAGCTGCAAGTGTGGTGTTGTACTCTGATGTGCTTCTTATTCCTTGAAGCACTATTGCCTTTGCAAATTTCTTTATCCTTAGCTGATACAGACTATTTTTTTTTCCTGACTGCAGCTGCAGTGTACACACTGCTAAATTAACACCTCAGTTCACACAGTCTGCTCGAGAAGAGTTGTCTCAGTCTTTTCAGTTCTTCACATATATGGACACATCCAAACACACTGGCTCTACAGCCCTTGAGCAGAGGAGCAACCCATGGAGAGGTGAGATGGGAGTGCTGTGAGAGATGGGATGTAACATTTCCTAAATCTGAGAGCTCTTAGATTCAGATTTAAAAGGATATCTCTGTACTTTGTGAAAGTGTCGTAGTACAAGGGGCCTTCCCATGAAGAACTAGACACTGCTGCTCCCAGCACCTTATGTAAAGCTTAGTCAAGAGGGTTGGAAGAGAATTTGGCCTAATCCAGTTCAGCATTTGAATATATTTTCTACTTAAATTAACCTACATAAAATGGGTTTGCATGATAGCTTGTCAAGCTAGTTCACCTCTTGCAAATCAGATCTGTGATCTTCCTATGGCCTGTTCTCCTCTCCATGGTGGATGCCGTGAGATCCACCACATGGCATCCACAGACATGGATGGGCATGCTTTGAATAGTTTAGGGACCAGGATCATAACTGCTGTCAAGGTCCATCAGTCATAGAAGAAACGTTTCCTCTTTGCCTGCTTTTCTCTACTTATGTGCTTGGTACAAGATAGGCAGTGCAGAGTTCCTCCGTTCACGAGGTGAAGTGGCTGCCTGTGCACCGAGTCAGTAGGAACAGATCTGCCTTCGCAGGTGTGCAGGCATGTTGGGTTTCCCCTGAGGTACAAGAGCAGCTGCCAGCTGGTCTCCGCACGGCCTCTCTCAGGCCTCTCTTGTGATGCCAAGTCCTTGGTAGAGGGTGCCCCACTGCTTGTAGCTCTGACTGCAGCACTGAAGAAGAGCAGCCCAGGAGGGACAGTAAGAGATCCAGCACCACTGCATTAACACTGATCCTTGGGGAATTTGCCCCCTGAAGGACTGCACTTGTTCGATTTTTAATAGCTATTTGCATTTTTCACCACCTTCTTTTCATAAGGAAAATATCAGCAGACTGCAATGTACTGAAAGTTTCCAGCAGGGAGCAGCCTTTATTCATTTGTGAAGGAGAAGCTCCCACCTCAAAAGAACCAGGCACCCGAAGCTGAAATACAGACTCAGAAATCCTTTGCTTAAGAAACAATGTTTGCAGATGGATGGACAACCAGCAGCGTGAGGGGTGAAGCAGGAAGGGCAGGTTAAACAGTTGGTGCAAGGCCTCGCTCACCCTCTTCATCTGTCTGATGCCTCTGCAAGCATGGCTTGGTATTTAGGACTAGGGAAGGTTGGAGGCTCAGAGACAGTGCCAGCAGATGAGCTGGATCAAAACATTCCCATTTAAGGAAAAATTTTCATCAAAAAGTTCAGCGTTATCCCTGGCTCAGAATTATTACTTCAGGTACTGGAAACCCAGATTAAGGTCTCACTAATAATGCTTGCATAATATTATCACAATCCTAAAAATACAGCATATTGATATATATAGCACCTAGGCTACTGTCTGTTTTGAAAGCTTTCAGTTCTAAAATTTCTCTTCTAAACATTTTTCTTACAGTGATATGTTAACAATTTCAAATCCACAGTCTCAGAATGTCACAGCTTTGAAATCAGCCTTCCACAGAGATAGTCAGGCTGTGAACAAGTGAAAAAGAGAATATTTTAGTGCTTGAGAACTAGTAAAATATCCTGTTCACCTCCTAAGTGAATTTATATTAAAAACAATTTTATAAAAACCATATACCTCATTGACAGCACTTGCGATGTTGCTGGAATTCTTCCTGCCTATCCTTATGTGCCGGCTCTGCACAGCAGCCTCCTGCTGCTGTCCCCTGAGATCAGCTGTGTCCCAGTGGTGCAGTCTCAGAGTGGGTGAATCAGTCCACGCAGAGTTAGTTAACTACTGCAGCCTGTAGCCAATACCCAAATTGGCTTTAAACCTCAGGCTAGATTATAAGAGAGCCAGAACACCATGTACTTGTGTGATTCTCTTCAGGATCCTGGGACTCTCAGGGTGTGCCACTGGCACCTCAGGCTTTCAGTCACAGAGTTAAGATGACAGCAAGTTTCATCCTACCTCTAGCTAAAATGTTATATAACTTTCTAGTACCGTGGCCTTCCCTGCAGTCAGAATGCACATAGTCACCAATTTGATTAAATGAATTTTTATAGACACACTGACTTGCCTTTAATCACATTTTTTCTCTTCAGATTGAGGCTAAAGGTTTGTTTTAGTAAGATTATTATGAACATTCAGTTGTCTTAAGTATGTATTTGCTTGTATTTATTTGCCTAGATTTATTTTTTAAGTATACGATTACTTTGTCTAAATTTAGCTTTACATGTCCTAGATTCATAAGGTTTGGTTCTAAGATAATAGCAACATTCCTGTAACATTTTTTTACTCCTCGAAGTACTTTATCCTTTTAGCAGTAACTCCAGATTAATGTAGCTTTGTTCACTGGCATTGCTTATGACATTTTAAAATAATTAAACTGCATATATGTTCTCTGTATGAGAAGCCCAAAACCAGTACCAACAGTGTGTTTTCACTAGTTTGAAAACTGGTAGGCTTAATATTAAATTCCTTTTATAGTTCAGCTTTGAGAAGTAGATCTGTTGTTACAGAAGATTCTCCAAAAAGCATCAGCCAATACTTCTTAAATGGCAGCAACTCTGCAACACTGGTATAATGAAGTGACCAATGTATCTTGGTAAATCTCTCTCTTAATTTGTAATGTGGAAAACACGTACAAATACCTGAATTAACTGAGAGGCCTGTGAACAGTAGGCTAGCATGTGGCTTGAAAGTGGGTGGGAGCAAGGAGCACATCTGTGACAAATGGGGGAATAATCATTCTGGGTGGATGGTGAGTGCAGTCCAGTGCCTTGTCTCCATCAGTCACAGATGGAGATTTTGCAGATTTCTGAGGAAGAGCATAGGAGCAGCGCAAGGATCTAGTTTTACATGCTCAAACACTCTCACACCCTTCAGCATCTGATAGCTGGGGACCTTTCTGAGGAAGAGTCACTGTCTCTGTATCTTCAAAATTTATTTCTTCAAGAATAAATCCAGCTTCCCCTTGATCTCATGGGAACTACATTCTTAGTCTCTGGTGGCAAGGACTTACCCAACTGCCTCACGCCCTGAGCAGTGAGCTGCCTCCCATTGTCCTGGACCCATCACATGCTGGCTCCATTTGATAGCTCCTATAACTTCACCAGGAGAGGAGTCAAAATGTATCCACGTACTGCACCTGATAGCTCTCCACCACTCTGGTCTCCTTAGGATGCTGAAGATGCTTATCTGATCCTTCACAGGAGCCACTCCTGGCAGTGACCACACACTGAGAAAAGGACAGCCAAGGACACCGACTTCCCTTAGGGCAGCCAAAGCCATCGGGCCTATGACCATGACCAGCCCCTATGGATCTGCCTGCCATGCAAGCAGAATCAAGCCAACAGCCTTGAGGAACCCTGGGAGCCCCACTGCCCACGCGGCCCAAACGTTTCTTCACTTGCAGCATATGCTGCCGTGCAATGTGGTAATGGCTGAACTCGATTTAAATAAACCACAGCCTAGCCACAGCAGCACAGAGCTCAGCAGAGGGTAATTTACTCTGCCTCTTAGCAGGGATCCTTAAAGAGTCATGACAGGTCCAAGTAATCTGTCAAAGAGCAGCCTGAGCAGCCAGCAGTCTCTGGATGCTAATCCTGTATGAACAATAGATTCATTATATGCAAATTAATAGGAGAAGTGGTCATTGGCCACTGTATCTGCCCAGACAACTGCTCCATTTCAAAGGAACTTTAGGTACCCAGAAATCTATAAGCTGAAAAAATTAAATTACCACATTTTGCATCCTTGTTTAAAAACAACCTGACTTCCTCAGACAGCCTGTGCAGGGATCCAGTGAATGCTGACGACATGGCAAGCTGGAAATAGTGCTCAGTGACTGAAATCCATGGGGAAAACAATAATAACAAATCAATGCAGACACTGAATTTCTTGAACAGCTCTGTTTTTGATTAATTTTAATTCCCTATTCCATTACAGATTTACTTGTTTAGTATCAGAAAATCCATCTGAATCCAGGGAGTGAGTTGCATATTTGTGGAAAAGATACATGGGTGGTTTTCTACATTACTGTTTTCTTACTGAGGAGTCAGAGCTGAACCTAAGGAGCAGGACAGCAGCTAGACATTGTCTGACAAACCAGAGCAGGTTCCCATCTTGGTTTGAAGTTAAACAACAGCTCTGTGGTCAACTGCTGACTGCTTTCTCCAGCTGATATTTGATTGTGGGAAGGTTATGAGTTTTCAGATGCCAGCAAAGCTGATCTTAATTAAAATATTCCATTGGAAATGTTTCATAAGATAGGAATACAAGACTGACGCCAGTCTGTCACAACTCACTAGACTGCTTGAAATCTGGAATCGGCCTGGCAGGTAGCTGCACTGGAGCCAAGTGGAGTCCTGCACGGAAGGCTTGGCTTCTATATGGGTAGTTTTCTCTTTTTTTTTTATTTTTTAAAGTACACCATGTCAAATGTGTTTATGGTGCTTTAATGTAGATAAGAAGCGAGTTGGGTTTTTATGTCCCTGTTTAGCTCATGATAACAACATTAAGGCTAAGTAAATACAAACTTCCATAGATGCAGAAATCAATACAGCATTTTTTAAAATCTGGCTTATAGGGATCATAGAATCATAGAGCTGTTAAAGTTGAAAAGACACATAAGATCATTGGGTCCAACTGCGTACCCACAATGTTCAGCGCTAAAGCATGGCCCCAAGTGCTACATCCACGTCTTTTCAACACTTCTAGGGGTGGTGATTCCACCACTTCTCTGGGCAACCTTTTCAAATGCCTGCCATTCCTTTCACTGAAGAAATTTTTCCTGATATCCTATCCAAATCTCCCCTGGCACGATTTGAGGCCATTTCCTCTGATCTTGTTGCTCGTCACTTGGGAGAAGAGACTGACCCTCACCTTGCTACAACCTCCTTTCAAGTAAGTGTGGAGAGTGAGAAGCTCTATCCTGAGCCTTCTTTTCTCCAGGCTGAACACACCCAGTTCCCTCAGCTGCTTGTGCTCCAGACCCTTCCCCAGCTTCACTGTCCTTCTCTGGACACACTCCAGCACCTCAATGTCTTTCTTGTACTGAGGGGCCCAGAACTGAGTGCAGGATTTGAGGTGTGGCCAGGATGCAAGGGATGGATTATGGATTTAGTTGCCCAAATCAGCACATCTGTTTCTGAAATTTTCAGTGAGAGTTCGACAGAAGTTGACTCCCCAATGCACCTCTCCCGTTAACAACTCAAAATCCCATTCCCATTTTCAGCTTTGTTTTGAGGAGACAATCACTCTGACACACCGGAGCCCACTAAAGCACAGCTCTTTCCCTATGCCAATCCATGGATAATGACCAAAGAGCTGAAGGTCAAGTGATGCTGTAGCTGTTGCAATTGTAGTGTGCTTCGGAATTTATAGGGAGTAGTTATCTGGCTGCTCCTTTTTGCCTGCTGTCCTACATCAGATGCTTTCCTAACTGGTACCTCTTGGTAATATAAATAATTGATTTAAACAAACAAACATATTTCCTACCTTCTTCCCTGTGAAAAAAATTCTACATAATTGCAAGGTTCAAGGCACCTGTAGCAGATTCACATTCATGAATAAAGTTGTCACCTCTGTTCCTGTTCTGTTCTCATTTTTGAGGATTTTTTCCTAAGAAAGCACTCAGCACATGGGACCTCAAGCACCGGTTCTGTTACATCAGTGGTGATCATACCATACAGCACACAGAACATTTTGCAGGCTTTTCCTAATTAAGACTGATACTAAACAGCTATTTCAGCTGTACACTTAAGATAGAGGAATGTGATTCAGCCTACATAAAAAACTACTTTATACTTACATTATGCTCTCCTTCCAAGGATTTTAATGTGCTTTCCAAAAGAATTCATTTAGCTTTACAATATCTCTGGGTGTTTCTGAAGGAACTATTTCACCACATTCCCAGTAGAAATACTGGCAGAGAGGTCATAGGCCCAATTTTCAGATGTTTTCCGTGCAGAAATGTGCATGCAGAATGCAGGCGTATCGCTGAAAACAATTCTTAATTTCACTAGCATCTCCACTAACATGTGAAGATGACCAAACCCATAAATGGTCACCTTAATCCAGCTGTTGTTTGACCAAAATAAACATTTAAAAAAGTATGTATATTTTTAACCCCTGTAAACTCATGGACTTCAGGCTTCAAGGTTATGAAGGAAATCTGTACGTTCATTTGATGCAGCTTTGCAAAGAGCTTCAATGACCCTGTTTCACTACAAAAATATGCCCTTTTTTCACCAAATCCATACATGTTTGGTGAGCTACTGAAGCAAACCTTTAACATCGATCTTTGGTGACACTGCTACTGTCAAGTGCAGCCAGGATCTTTGTGACAAGCAGGAAGCATAAACATTTGGATCTCCCACGCTCTGGCAGAGCCACCTCAAATTCAGGGTGAAGAAGGAGCTAAAAAGACAGATATCTTTTTATTTTGCAAAGTCTCACAGAGGAAAATATTTTTCCATAATGCAAAAAGTTGTAATTTTTTTCTCTTTGCGTTGCTCATTTTTATGATATTCTGAGTAATTTCCCATTTAAAATTCCTTTCTTCCCTCCACAGGACACCATCCCCAAAAGTATCATATTCATCCTTCTTCTGACTGGATTTTTGAATGATTGTTTTGGAGTCTGGCTTTATCTCCCTGGAGTCTCATATCTAGGGATCAGCAAACTGGCTCATAGAACTTACAAACTGGCCTGAACCATAATTCAGCACTAAGGAAATGCTTTGAGGATAAAAAAAATCAGTGTGCTTTTCACATTCATATACCTCTCTACTTCCACCTCCTAGAATCAGCTGGAATGCCAAATAATGCCAGGTTACCTGCTGCCTCAGGAGTTTGGACACAGTTTTGAAAGCCCCATGGGTTGAAAAACATCTGATTTCTTGAATCTTTTTTTCTTCAGCAAACTGACAATTAATAGTGACTGTCATTGATGGATTTTTCTCCTTTTTTTCTTTTTCTTTCATTCAGTTGCGCAATAATACCTGTGTTTGAAATCATATGGGGGAACAGTTGGAAGAGGACATCCGTAAAGGAATAGGAAACCCAAAGAAATTAATTTTAAAAGATCTCTGTATTTTGTTATGACTCCTAAGTCCACCTCTCCTCCCCCCAAAAACCCAACAGAACAAATTCCCCTGTATTCTTGAAGTGTTCACTCTTTTATCTGTCTCATCTTTATTAGATGAGAAATTTTGTGTTTTTCTGCTCTGTCCCCCAACTGCAAACATGTAAAAATGTGCAGTTCACTACACTTTTTATTGAGAGAGTGCCTATAAATAAATCTCATCCACAGACTTTCTATATATGAACTCTATTTTCACCTTCACATCAGGTGAATCCAAGCTGACACAGCTTCACACCCCTGAGAAGACAAGGACAACTCACAGAATAGATGTCTGGCGTTTGCCATTTCCTTTGTCTGATTTGCCATGCATCTAACCTAGTTTGCTCAGTCCTTTAGAGGAAGACTGTGTAAACACACACAGGCTCCTTCTCTAAAGCTGAACGGAATAGTGGAGAATCAGCAGAGTAGTTTTGTGGGGCATATGGGTTCAGAAAACACAAGGCAGTCTTTCATTTGTATTAGTTATATTCCAGCTAGCAATGACAACACTAAAATTCTCTCATTACTTGTTGCGGGGTGTGTCCACACCCGGAGCTGTCCCTCCGGTGAGCCGGCTCCCTGNAGGCACCGCTACAGTTACTCCAAGTACTTTTCATGATCCAGTGCTGTTTCTTTAACAAAGAACATTTGTAAACACAAGTTTCATTAAAACAAAAAGAAATGATTGTAAGTTATTAGCTTTCATTTAAAGGGACAGGAGTTTTGGCGTTGATTTTAAGGGTCTTTGGTCCTCAGCTAACACAGCACTTTTAATATCTGTTAGCACAACTTTTTTTCCTTTTAACAGAAGTGAGTCTGTTTTCTTCTCAGACTGTGCACACCAAGTTGACAAGGCTTATTCAGAATGCATAGCTGGGTGAATGCGGTGTTGAAATAACAGATGGTCCAGTAGCTGAACTAGGCATCCAAAGGGATAAAATCAAAATCCACTTGTCAGCTGCAACCCGTTTCAAACATGGTAGCTGGATAAAATGTAACCCTGCTGCCTGTCTTTCTCTGGCCCCGGCTTTACAACCTTATTACAGCCTGAGGAAAAAAAAAATAAATCAGTTGATGCCCAATGTCTACAAATTAATAAGACATCCCTCCTGCTATAACTCTTCTTCTAACTTCTGCTGTCATGCTCATCAGCTCTGTGCCAATGGTTTCATTTCTGTACCATCTGTCCCTAGAGCACCTGCTCAGAGAAGGCACTTGGAAACACTTCAGCATGTATAGAAAGTGGTCAAAACTATTGGGTATGACCTTTCCAGAAGATACAAGGCTAATAAGAACAAGACTGTGCATCTAAATGGCTGCACTAATATTGGCAACCTTTTTCCAAGGGCACAGGTCCAGGATTGGGACCTATTGAATATTCATTTGATGTGACAATTTTAGAATTAAATCTTCACCATTTGTAAGTGAAGCATAATTTTTATACAATGAAATGCACTGTTTGGTTATGGCTTTGATATTTGAGGAAAAATAGAGAAATTCACAGATATAATATAACAACTGAAATGTTTTTCAGGGGAACTCATACATTTCTACATTTCAGCAGTGTTAATTCAATTAGCCTGAAACTAACTCAAATAAAGCATTATTGTCCAGAATGGTGGAAGTTCTAGGATTTTCCTTTGAAAGTATTTTTATCTCTATGAAGACTTAATGTGAAAAGCTAACTTAAATATTCCTCCAGCACTTTATAGACCCTAATCCAATTCCCACTGAAGTTAACAGAGCCATTTCAATTACTCTTCCAATAGGAACCATTTATTATGACAGTGTCTCAGTCTTCATTGACCCCTGTTTAATTTATCTGCAGCAACTACCCCCTTATGCCCACTCTGTTAAATTGCTATTGAACCAGTTTCCCTCTCTTCACCTATTTTTACCTATTTCATGATTTCTTCTCCTTAAAACTATTCATATTGGCTTTTTCTGCATCCCAACAGTTGACTCCAGCTCAGTTTGCTGAGACATAATTCTAAAGTTGATTGGATTTTCAGTCCTCCCAGATCTCCTTCACTCACGATTTGAAGTCTACTGTAGTCCACAAGGCAAATATTGAGATTTTAAGTTGCTGGGAAATGAAGTAGAAATATGCATGCAGTCTGGGATTACTGGAACACTGGGAGCTTTTTTCTCTTGCCTCTTTGCTTTATGGATGGCAGAAAAAATGTAAAAGCCAAAGGTGTAATTCACATCTTGAAAAGCAGCTGCCTTTGCCAAACATTTTTATTGACAGTATCACTAGGAGAATTACTGGAGGTGCAGGACGTAAGGAAAGAAGAGGTACTGTATTTCTTGACCCACAAATAGTATTGTTCAATTTGAAATTAACTAAGGACTACCAAAGAAAATGCTTTGGCATGATGACTTAGTAATCACCTACACACCCTGGTGAATTAGGTGTAGCAAATGACAGCCAGCTCTAACTCAGCTACAAATTGGAGGTAGTTATAATGGCTAGAGGCCTATTATGACCCATATTAACTAACAATTTTAGATCCTCGAAATCCTCAGTAAACAACTGATACTCTTGGAATTGCGCATAAATCTGTTTCAATAATTTCGTGGATATCACTCTCAGTGTTATGACCTGCTATGCACAAGTACTGTGCTTACTTTGAGAACACTGCAGGTTCACACTCATAATTAAGGTGTTCCTGCTGAAGACTTTTACAGAGGCCACAGTGATAGATATAACAGCACTGCCAGCTCTGTGTGGTGGTTTAGGAACAGCTGTCAGGAGTCAAACAAAAGATCTGGTGGCCAAATTCTGTCAACAGCCAGTAGGAGAGGCCAAGTGAAGAGACCAAGGGCAGGTCAAGCGTATAGTGATAATTCCCCAGCCTCCCCTTCCAGTCTACAGCAGTCTGCAGCTCAGCAACCTCCTTTCCAGAAGAGGGATCTATGTGTTAAATAGTCCTTGTGGGATTTCTTTCCTTTTCCCACAAATTTGGCTACTCAAGTTAGAAGCTACGTAAATGTTTTGGCATCCACCACTGACACACAACTGTGTGTTCCACACCTTCCCTAGCAAGGGATAAAAAAAAAATCTCATCTTCTCCTTAACTGAAACTATCATTCAGTCATTTAATTTGATGTTTTCTACTTCTAATGTGGAAAGGCAGTGAACACCCGTTTCCCGCTTACTTTAGTCATTGCTTTGTAGACATACATCCTATCTATGCTCATCGATCTCTTTTTCCAGCTGAAGAGTCCTAGATCATTTCTTCCTGATGTTAAAGCTTTTCCACACATTTGATCATGATTGTTGCCCTCCTGTGATTCTTTATTTTTAATATCACATCCTCTTGAGATGGGACATCTGAACTATGTGAACTCCTCTGTAGATGTATTGTGCATTTAACCTGCACAAAATTTTTTTTTTCTTTTCTTTCATTTCCTTACATTTCATTTGGTTTTGACAGCACTCAGGCTATGGATCTCTTGCTTTTAGTTGGAGCCTTGCTATTTTTACATCTACACTAAATGATGATGCATTTTTAATAGTTTTATTTGTTTTGACTAACAGGCATTAAAATAACGGTAAGAAAATAGTTTCATTTCCTATTGACTGCTTGACTTTGCCCTCTGACTTCCTTGTTGTCCCCAAATCTCTGACCTAAATTGCCCTGTATTCATTTTAATTTTAACCTCAAGTAGCCAAGAGATTGCCTCTCCAAATAAAGAATATGTGCTTTTCACTATGAGTCTTCCACTGGGCACAAAATTTTTGTTTTATCATTTCCAAAGGTCACAATAGCAATAACTGGTCAAAAATCTTTTTTAAATACAGGATTTTAAATCAACATTTGAAAAAATACACTAGAGACATAAAGATGTGAAAATAACAAGCAGCTGACACACATAATTAGTCGCACTATTTTGTGCTTGACAAGGTAAATTGTGATGTACATGCACAAGATTTTAGCTAGGAGGAATGTTTTTCATCAGGGTTGGCTGATAGAGACTCTGCCCATAGACTGCATGAATCTATTCAGTCTTTGAATAAATTATTCAAACAATTTCAAGGCATTATTAAATTATAGCAAAGTAAGCATTTCCATGTATTCTTGTACATTTACACTCGGTTTGCTTCAAAACCATACTTATCTCTCAGATCAAGAGCAAACATGAATTCTATGGATCAAAGAGGAAGAGCACAATGTCCTCTGATGTGTCACTAACTGAATGAAAACATCTGACAACAGCTATGGGTTTTGAATGATGCTCAGGTGAGCCCCACTAGAGTTCAAAACTGGATATCATCCACAGGTTAAAGACAACACAGCCTAGTTGCCTCGCTGTGTTTTTCACCACTGAGCATGAGAAGGGACCGAGGGAACAAAGTGCTGACGCACTGCAGTGAACCTTTGAAGCTGCTGATGAATTTTACAATAGTACCATCTGGTCCTCTGGTGAAAAAAGTTCTGTCCCACTCACAGAGAACTGCAAGCTTTGGTTTAAAAATGACTGATGACAGGTGAGGAGATGCTTAGCCATCAGCTTTTCTTGGTTCCCTCTGAAAGGGGAATTTGAGTATTCTGACATTTCTGAGTTCAGTTTCATTAGTGAGGTGATGTATTTCCATTTTCAGCCAGTGGTATGAAGCTTCTGAAGGCTGCAGGACATCCAGGAGTAGCACAGGCCTATCTTATGTAGAACATCTCACGTTCTTCATCCACAAAGGACTTATCCAGTGCTCTGAATTTGAAAGATGCTTACGTGAATTGAAAATTTATATTTGCTTCTGCCAACAGATATTCAACACTTCTTTCAAATATTGAAGCGTTATAAATACCTTTGGTAAAGATACAAATAAAAGTAGAAAAATCCTTTAAAATAGATGATTAAATTCAAATATTTGAATGTAAAGCCAGAGTCACACTACTACAACTTCCATTTCCTTGTCTGATATCAGGCATCTCTGAACAGCTCTCATATTGGTGCAGCCATCTTCACTGGTCAACCAAATGGCCACTGGTTTTTTTGAAGAAGCAGGAAGAATAAGTCAATATCTTTCCAGCTGGGGAAAAGGACTTTCCTTCTGGGAAAGTTTCATCTTCCCCAGAAGAGTATCTCTTCTTGCACAGATTTGGCATTGGTTTTCCATTCCTCTACAAGAATTACAAGAGTGAAATAAAGTGGAAAACATCAGATCACTGAGGTCATGTGATGAATGAGGCTATTAGAGCAATTAGATGAGTTTTATCTGTTTTTCTTGGTAAAATAAAATTTTAAGTAGGCTCATCTATCTCACCACACCTGATTACTCTGGAGGTCAAACTTGCAGAAAACATTTAGAATGGTAACAGCAGAAAAATTGCACATATGGGCATCAGATTACTTGTAAACACATTTTGCCTAGTCTGTGCAAGGGAAGACTGCAAAACCCTGCAGTAAGGGTAAGATTTGCTTGACCTAAGAAAATATATCAAATGTTTAAGAGTTTAGTTTAAGCCAACTCTCCAGACGTATTCTGTAACCAAGGAAAAGAGCCAGACCCTTCCAATAGGAATAATTTCCTCATAAAATAAGGGTCTAAAATAGGTGAGAAGAATCAGTATCTGCAGATTTCTCTCTCTCCCCGTTGCCCATAGAGCAAGCGCAGATGTTGAACTCAGACGCAACACCTAACATTTGTTGGATGAAATTATCCCACTCCCAGTGACTGAGCAATGGCATTTAGCATTTTGCACTGATGGCGTCAAGTGATTCACACTGGGAGACACAACTGGAATTACATCAGATGAGTTCTGCAGTAACTGCACCCTCCCTGAAAAGGACCCAGGCTTCACATCGCTCAGCGCTAGGAATGCACAGCAAACCTCTTGCAGTCTGGAAAGCCAAACTCATATGGGGCTGCATTAGCAAAAGCCCAGCCAGCAGGTTGAGGGAAGTGTTTATTCCCTTTGGTTTAAGAGGGAAAGATCATCTCAAGTGCTGTGCCTCACTCTGGACTCCTCTGTGCAAGCAACACCAACAAACTGGAGGAAGTCCAACAGAGGGCTATGGAGGTGATTAAGGAGCAAGAGCAAGGAGGGACATTCAAGAAGAGGCTGAGGGAAGCGGGATTTTCCAGTCTTAGGAAGGGTAAGAGAATATTATTGCTGTTTACAACTACTTAATGAAAGGATATAGAGAAATTGAGCCAGACTCTACTCAGTGGTGCACAGTGGATGAATGAGACACGAGAGACACAACCAACAGCAAGGGAAATAGAAACTAGTTATAAGGAAAAAATCTTCATAATGAGAGTGGTCAAACACTGGAAAGGGCTATCTAGAGGGGCTGAAGATTATCCATCCTTGGAGATATTCAACACTCAACTGAGACAGGCTCTGAGCAATCTGACCTAGGTTGTGTCTGCTTGAGTAGAAGGTTGTGCTAGATGATCTCCAGACACCTCATCTAATCTAAAGCATTCTGTGACTCTATGCAATGGCTGTAAGAAAAAAAAAAAAAGAAAAAAAAGTGAATTGTACGGGTTTTTTAAAGAATGGTATGGTATGTGATACTGAGAACACTGGGTGATATACAAATCCATAATAGAGATTCAGGTAGGATTATGTGTGCAGGATCAATCTCACCTAACTTTAGCTGTTCAAAATGTCAGTGTGCAGTCTCATAATGGAGACTATACTTTCCTCTGTAACTAAAAGACCAATCTTAAGGATGGGAATTGTCTGAGTTACTTCAAACACTCATCTTACAATGCAGTGAGATTCTCCCTGGATTTCAGTCTTCCTTTTAAAAGATCCTGGGTAACTATCTTGGACTAGGCACTACCTTTTAGGTAGTTATTGGGGAGGGTAAAACCCATTCTTGTGTTGAACAACAGAAATACAGATATATTCAAAGGAATATGGAAATTAGTGACAAGAGTTATTAAAAGAAGTCATTTTAGGAGAGAGGAGAGTCAAAGTAATAAACACAAAGGTACAAAAATATTCCATGTCCTTTAACAACTTACACTAGACTTTCAGCAAAACCAAAGAGCAAGATTCAAGATGTTAAGATATATGTTTTCTTCCCACAGAGTGGAGTTCATTGCCAACCGGTATGTTGTCCAGCCAAAGAGAAAATACCAATTAAATTTTAACAACACCTTTTCTAAGATTTTATGTTCTTAAATAATTTTTTTAAAAATTACTTTGTCAATGCTGAAATTTAGACAAAACCATCAGTCAAACACATATTAGTACAATAAACTGTACCAAGTTACTTTACCAGACAGCAGCACAAAATAATCAATTTATGATCATGTATTTTGGCTAAGAGATAAAACTAGAAAAGGTCCCAGACTAGGTGCAGGAACGTAACTCAGCCTCTTCTCAACAGCCATATCAAAGAGACAGCAAACTGGCAGTTATATTAAATTAAAAACAAAAACCCAAACTCACCCATCTCAGTACAAGCTATTTATTGGTATGAGCTAGGAAATTCCTTGCATATGATCTCATAGATGATCTGCTCTCCAACATACCTGCTACTGATCACTCTGTTGTTAAAGCTAAATACTAAACTGAATAGATTAAAATTTAAAGGTGTGATCCACTATAGAAATTGTTATGTTTCTGTGTTTAAATCCTGACCCTGACTGGATGCCAAGTGTCCATCAAAGCTGCTCTATCACTCCCCTCCTCAGCTGGACAAGGCAGAGAAAATATAACTAAAGGCTGATGAGTCAAGGTGAGGACAGGGAGACCTCACTCACCAGTTACTGTCATGGGCAAAACTGTCGGAACTCGGGGAAATTAATTTAGTTTATTGCCAATATAACACAGACTTGCATAATGAGTCGAATGCACTCAAAGGAGGCTGTGACCCCATGGGAAGCCTGTTCTGGAGACTCACAAGGCTTTTGTCAGGACCTATGGCCCCACAGACAGAGGAGCCCACACTGGAGCAGGTTTGCTGGCAGGACTCGTGACCCTGTGGGGGACCCACACTGGAGCAGCCTGTTCCTGAAGGACTGCACCCCATGGAAAAGGACCCATGATGAACTGCAGCCAGTGGGAAGGACTCATGTTGGAGTAGTCCATTGAGTGCTATCTCCGGTGGGAGGGATCCCATGCTGGAACATGGCAATGTTGTGAGGAGGCCTCCCCCTGAGGAATAAGCAACAGCAGAGACAATGTGTGATAAATGGTGGTGGGAGGAGGCAGAGAATTCAGGAGTAAAGTTAAGCCCGGGAAGAAGAAAGGGGAGGGGAGAAGGCGTTCTAAGACTTAGTTTTTATTTCTCATTACCCTACTCTGATTTGATTGGTAATAAAATAAATTAATTTCTCCAAGTCAGGTCCATTTCACCTGTGGCAGTAATGGCAGAGTGATCTCTTGCTGTCCTTATCTCGACCCACGAGGCTTATGTTATACTCTCTCTCCCCTGCCCAGCTACAGAGGAGGAGTGATACAGTGGCTTTAGTGGACACTTGGCCTCCAGCCAGGGTCAACCCCTCCCTTTATGTAAGTAGCAGTCTGCAAGTCCTACACAGCCTGTAGAGAAAGCTGAGCAACTCTACAGGTAAGCAGGATGGCTATGGCATGAGGAGCCATCATACATGAACAAAATAAGATGCAAAAGTGACTTCTGCATCACTCACTTCTGCATCACTCACTTCTGCTTGATTTCTGTCTCTCTTCTCCCAGGGTCTCCTAGGCACTTGGTATAAAATTCAGTGCTGATCAATAACATTGTGCATTGGAACCTTTCACTATAAGAAATTGTTTCAAAGTTCAAAAAAAGACCATAAAATTTCAATAGTATCAATCTGTTGGATAAATCAAGCTTAAGGGAATGAAAGAAAAATTTACTCATAAGCCTTCATCATAAACACTGTGACAAACCTTTCCAGGATATGAGATTATTCCTATAAATTATTGCATTGATAGTCTAGGTAGCACTAATTACTGGGGCAGCCTTCTCACTCATCACAAACTTGAAGACCTTCTGTAACCTTATAGTCTGTTACGTCCTCCTGTTTTATGCCAAAATTTGAAGAGGCAGCAAAGACTAAGAACTAAAATATGTCTGGGATAATACCTAGTCTGATATGATATTTATTGAAGTGTGCTTTTTATTTTAATAAAAATGGTAGTAAATCATATGTAGTGTCTGCTACGCATCACAGACAATACAAGAGTTGCCTGTATTGAACCCAAATGTTCCTCTGCTGCAATTCACATAATTAGTTGATGTCTCTGTGATCTCTGGATACTTTTAAAATATGTTTGTGGGCTTTTTTAAGTCTGACATGCATGTCACCGGAATTTTGCAAAGTCAAACTAGCAGGCTGGAGTACTTCTGAATATATTTTATCTGATGTATAATTCACAAGTCCATGCAATATTTTTTCTCTTCCTCAACCAATAAGCATGTAAAAAAATTGTGTTTTACAACTTATTTTGACTAATAAACATCCATATGCTGTGGAATCTTACAGATAAAACACAGACAAGTGTTACTTTGATGCAGTTTTTTAATGTCCTGCACCAACTGAGGCATTCAGATATTGCTGATCTCCATTAGAGAAAATGCTGTAGAAAAATACTCTCCACACTTGTCATATTTGTCAACATTTAACCATTTCAAGTAGTGCTGTTTGCCTGACGTTTTTAAAAAGTTAAAATTATTAAAAACAAACTGAAAAAAGGGTTGAAAAGTCCTTAAAACTTCCTGTATTTGACTTTCCATCTAATGTATTGAAAGGTTTCCAGTAACAAAATCTGGTATTTTAAATTTTGAACATTTGAGTGGATTTAAAAAAAAATTGGAAAAAAATCCCCAGAAATTAAAATAGAACTTTGTGTAGTGATAGTTGTCAATGGATCACTAAGACCTTCAACAATTTGCAACCCGGAAAAGAACAGGTATGGCTGCAGGATGTATATACTCACGCAAGATTAATCCAACCTGTATCGGATAAAGAGTCTATCTAGAACAGGTTAGTGAGGAAAATGGTATATCAACTTTCGAAGAAAACAATACAAATTTGCTGTAGCAGAATAAAAGAAAAAATAACGTGACTTATTTCTGAGGATGTGGTTGTTGTTTAGAAGTTACTTGAAATGAAAGGACAGGCAGGGAAAAGTATTTAGATACCAGGCAATATTTACAGTAAAATTCAAAAACTTTCCATGAATGCGCTCTGAACAAAAATTAAAAGAAGAGTTTTGACAATCAGGGGAAAAAATTCTTCCTGAATTCCTAGTAGGAAGTCTGGAAGAAAACCCACGTCCTTTTAAGATGCAGATTCAGCAGTTCAGAATACATGCTGTCTTTGACATTAAAGAATTGTGCAAAATGTTCTGAGGATTTACAATCTTCTGTAGCCCTATGAAACTGTATTCAGAAAACCACAAGGCTTAACTGCAGTAAATTGAAAACTAAAACTTTCAATCATTTCTTAGTGCTTTTGCTACAGGACTCATTTAATGGGAAAAATGTGGTACTTAAATAGGACTACCATGATAACAGAGTCAGTTTTGAAAAAAAATAGGATTACTGAGGTCATTTGCGTTGCCACCATTCACCCGGTGTTACTCAGAAAGCTCACACATCTCTAAGACTTTGGCTTGGGATTCTTCACACGTGTAAGTTTATTTGCCTGTAGGCGACCATTCTCATGGACTTTGCATCACTGCAGCAGAGATTATAGTTACGTATAATTGTAGTTTCAGAGAAAAGTCAGTCAGTAAGATACTGATGCTATTATTAATAATTCTTGTACATGAATGTATGGGATCTACTGTTCTGCAATTCCATGTTAGTGCAATGTGAGCATGATTCTACCCGGAACCAGCATTATAAATTTCCTTACTAGAGGTACATTCTTAACACATAAAAGTAAGAAACTGTCACAAATTAATAAAGTTATTCTGGAAAAGGACAGTATTTCAAATTATATGCAGGTACATCCATCAGGTGCAATTAAAAGGTCTAACCAGTTTTCCTGGAATCTCTGGGCACCAGGAAAAACACATTCAGCTCAAGTTATCTGTGGAAACTTTGTGGGCAGCCTCATACGTGACTGTTGTATCTGCAAACACCAGCGTCACAAGCTGCAGATGTCACAGCATAGTTTCCCACCTGGGATGAGGATGCACCTTGAGAAGACAGCTCTAGACACTTGAGGCCAAAAGGTAAAATAAGAGATCCAAAAGACAGTATTATGATTACAGCAAGCAAAGAAAAAACCCCAGGAATCTCCTCCCATGATTATTTGAGAAATTATAAAAACCTTTTGATAGAGCTGGGGGAAGATAATGTCTGTGGGCAGAGAAAATACCCTTTCTGGGCCACAAGATACATCTGGACAAAAGGGAGAGGCTTCACCCGATCTGAAACAGAAGAACAAAGTTCAAGTTCAGTATTGGCTGAGGACCTGACAGGACAAGCAGACTCATGTCCACTAATAGAAAGACTTCAAAAACAAAGTACATGCATATAGTCATATTTCTGGCAAACAAACAAAGGGACCAGCCTTTCAACAGCAGTATCTACTGAAGGCTGGGCCGTTGGGGAATATGGTTTCAAATAATTTATTTAAACAAGACAAGATTCTGATCTTGTTAGACTGGTGAAAATCCAAAGTAATTCCAAAACCTTCTAGTCTGGGGTTCAAAACCTTAGTATCAGGGGGGAAAAAAAAAAANATACGCTGGAGCTGGGGAAAAGAGTGTCTGCAGCCAGGCCACATGCCCCAAGGCAAGGCCAGGGGTTCTCCCCCCAGCACTGACCTGGCAGCACCGACCAGCAACATGTGCTGCTCCAGCCCATGGCTCTCCTTCCCCACAGTCTCTCTGCCCAGCCCCAGTGCTGGAGCCCAGCCTGGCGGCTCCCCGGCGGCTCTGCAGGCAGGAATCCCACTGGTATCTCTGAAGAGCTACTTGAAAATGAGACAGCCGCCTCTACAAACTCGTCCTCAATTTCGATTGAATGATTGATTGTTTTTAAACTAGCGCACTGTATATTTTGGGAAAGAATTTATGATTTACCAAAAAATTTCCTGCTGAAAAAAAGCCAAATGGAGACTGGTCTGGGCCAAGTTGCTCAATGTCCATGAACACGAACATGTTTTTCTTTTTCTTCCTTTCTTGTTTTATGCATGCTTCTGGACTCATTTCATCAGCTGTCAGTAGTTAAATACCATTTCAGAAAAGGGTTTATTATTGTAATTTCCTCAATTATTCTGTTTTTTTCTGCTATGGTCTCCTGAAAGAGAATCAGTCAGCTAAAGTACTAATAAAATATTTTCCCCTGCTGCTCCTTGCATAGGGCCTAAGCCTTCTAGGTGCTGTATTTCTTGATCTGGTTTGTACCTTGACGACCATGACCTTAACTGAGGACTTCTTCCTGCACACTCCACTTCTGCTTTGCAAGGGACATCGCTGACTTCTGCTCACAGCCAGCTCATGTCCCCACACCATACACAATAGCACAGCACTGCATGGTTACCAGGAAAAGAAACCAATGAGAAATAAAATTGAGAGATAGAGCCCTTTTTTATCACATCAATAAAGAATAAAAACCAGAACAGATCTAGTAAAAGGTGAAAGCAATCCAGCTTAAATATATACTAGACAATGGATTAGCTTAAGCAAAAATAGGTATTTCTCTAGGAGTATGCGTCTTTTGAAATATTAAATTAAATGTACATTAAAAGGTTTGGAAAATTCTGGGTCTAAAGTTATATTCCTTAGAGGAAAGGAAAGCATTTATTTTTTGTGAAAGGCTAAGCAGAGCAGAACCTACCCTCTGGCAGAAGGGACACACTGGGCAAGCAGGGGCTGCTCTGGCACCATGGAGATCAGGGGAAGACTCTTGCTGGACCTCATGGGGCTTTGGATGAGGATCCCGACCATAAATGATGGTGGAACACGACAACACACAGCGACATCAGGCAGCCCTGGCACTCCCTCACCGCTCCCCTCAAAGCAAGACTGGAACACAATGCGTGACAAAGGCACAGAATGAGGCAGCCAAAAAATCATGAGCCTCAGATGTTTAGAGTGTGACATCTGCTTCTGACTCAAGCAATTCCTATATTGAATTCAGTTGCCTTTCCTCCAAGACACCCAACAACAGATAACCTCAATTCATGAGTTCCAATACGTTTATCTTAAACACAGGCAGAGGTTATTTGGTGCTCACTGGAAATGCAACTATCTAAAAATCAAAACTAAACAAAAAATTTTTACAGCTTTGTAACCGTCCTGTGAATCACAAATAACTAGGCCAATGTTTTCAGTGTCAAGACATGCAAAATCATAATTCAAGCCTCGAGAACAAGCATTTGGCTATAAGAACTCCTTTTTTTTTAATAACAAAAACTGGGTGTTTTTTTCTTAATTTCTCCTATTTTGGCATTCATACCTCTGCATTCATTGGAACTGGAAACTTAAATCTTTAAGATGCAGCTGAGAGTCTCCTTTGTTCATTTGGAAGCAGGGAAGAGGGCTTTTAAAGGGGCAACCAACAATTCTGAGTCCAGCAATAAATTTCCAAGATTAGATTGTCTTTTCATTACTGCACATGGTTAAACAGGTACCAAGCATAGAGTCTCCTATTGGAAACAGGTTGCACAGAAACAGCTCAGTGTTTTGGTGTTTCAGCATATGCATTTCACACACATACCTTTGCTGTCATCCAAAGAGGGGATAATGAAGTGTCTGTGGAGAACATCAAGACTCTTTCACTGTCTCAGGGCTTTGCATCATTCATACCTTCTGCTTGAATTTAATATTTAAAATTAATAAAAACATAATAAATAAATATTGCACTTTACTGCAAAACTAAAGAACAGGAGAATTTACAGAACATTTGTAAATCAACACTTCTCCACTCTGTGCCGTTCTGCACCCCCTCCTTTCTTTTGTAGAAGGTAAATTCACTGAGGCAGACGAAGCTGTCAGTGCCTTTGTGTTTGTACAGCATCCAGCACAGGGGAGATGTGATGGGGCTGTGTTTGGTCCACTACTTTCGATTTGCTCTCACCTCTGCACTTCAAGGCTGCAGCAGGCAATAAAAGCAAAAGTGCCAAAATACTGCAAGTGTGTATAGTCTCACTTCATTTCTAGCCTACCTGAAAGCAGACGTACCAGGAACTTTGTGAGCTTCCAACAGCCCTAGGCCACCCAGATTAGATAAACTGCAGATAAACATCTGAACACTGTGATGTTTATCTGTGTGAAATCCAATCTTTGGAAGTTCATCTATCCCTTTCTCTAACTCCTGTTATCTGTTGCTTTGAGATGCTGCATCCATCCCCATCAAAGTTTTGTAACTTCCCTGTGATGCTCATAAACAGTCCCTCTATCACTTGTAAAAATGCTGCTTCTCATTAAATGCATTTATGACTTCAGTACTTGATGCATACAATATTTTATCAGCTTTTTCTCAGAAATGCACATTTATTTTATCATCTGATACTTAAAATAAGTATTGCAAATAATAAAAAAAAAATCTGTGTACCACATAAGAAAAAAAAACACCCAAACATACAAAAGCTTTAGTTATGCCAAGATTGCTTAATTCTGATTAGCAATGACCATTAAGCAATCATTTATGGATTTACTGTGAGTGTTCATAGATACTAATGGGTTTTAGAATTCCTTGGGAATCCTCAAAGGTCAAAGGAAGAAAATGAACTATGAAGTGATAAAAAATGTATTAGGTGACTAATGGACAGGTTGTATATAGAATGGTTCCAGCAGAAAACGTTGAATTTTACCACTCAGATTTATGTAAAAGCAAATCTTGTGAGCAGTGTCCCTTCCCCACTGACGAAACTAACAAAGTGGAAATTAAAATGTTTCATGGGGAGGCATTACATAGTGTGCTTTTCCCTGTCACTAAGAATACACAGGAGATGGAAAAGTCACTGATACTAAGTTAAAATTTATTTTTCTTTAGGTGGGTATCTGTTCGCTCTTTATTTAGCTTCACGTTTCTAGCCATAAATTTACATTTTTGCCTATTTTTGCACGATTGCATTCGATGCAGTTCAAGACTCAAAGCTCTTCCAAATTTAACGAATGCAGCTTTATACCACTTAGATTAGCATTCTGACCTCCCAGGAGAGAAGGGAGCTGTAAAAGCTGGCAGAGACTCGCAGACCTCACTGCGGGCACGGTGTGAGCCCAGCGCTGCCCGGCGCAGCGCAGCCCCGCACCCCCGCAGCTCGGGCTCCGGCACCCTCCGCCGGGGCCGCAGCCGGCGGGGGCACGTCGGTCCCGGCGCTCAGCCAGCGCAGGCTTCCTTCTGGCTGTCAGACGCGTCCGAGCATTTCTGACAGGGCGAAATGGTCTCGCCAGAGCCCGGCCCGATCAGATAGGGCGCGCTGGGCCGCGGGGCCGGTGCCAGCCCCGCTCGGTGCCCCCGCGGGCGGGCGGCCAGGGCCGGCCGCAGCCCGGCAAACAGCAGCGCCCTGCGCCGGCAAGCGGCACCGCGGGGCCGCTCCGCAGCGCGCTTACACGGGCGGCTCAGCCAGCCCTGCACGGATACATTATTAATGACTGCGGAGCCGTGTGCGGTGCAAACTTCCAGCTTGCGAGTGGCCCACAGAGTTTACTCAGCCCTCCTCCTGGCTGGAGTCACTTCGACCATGAAGTATTCTTCCCGGTACCATCGCTCAAAGAGTGATGACAAATCCAAAGGGTTTTTTGAAGGCAATTTTTGTGTATTCTTTCATAGTGAATGGCAGTTTCACTGAGCGGGGAAATACATTAGGATTCTTGTTAGAAATTTTATCATTCAGAGCAGCAGAAAGCAATCAGAAGTAAATACAACCTGCAGTGTGATATATGCCTGTTACCTACATGAATTCTCAGGGCTGATACCACACTACATACTTTTAAAATTATGTTATGAAGATGAAGTAATTCCATTCTGGTTTTTGAATAATGTTCCAGACAGGCAAAACTTTTAGCTTGTCAGCAAAGTTACTAATCTAAATAAAATTGTCCACATATAAGGAAAATGAATGGTGGGGATTGGTTCATAATTGGCCATTTTCTGCAGAAACCAGAGCTTTGTTGGGTTTGCATATTTTTAAAATTAAAATTATATACATATATATATAGGGGAAGCAAGGCAAAGAGGAGAGGAGAGGAGAGGACAGGACAGGACAGGACAGGACAGGACAGGACAGGACAGGACAGGTGTTGACATCGACTTTTCCAAAGCAGCTATATTGATTTCAGATGCTGAATGCACAGGAACAGATGAAACCTGCAGTGCTGCCAGCTTCTGCCTTCCCTCTGCTTGGTCCCTCCTGACCAGTTACTAATATGCATGTGGGTTGTGATAGACACAGGTTCCTGTCCTTCTGCTGCCTGATTCAACACGGGATTGATGTGAGGTCTCCCATTCTCCATGAGGGTGTCCTACCTGCTAGACTAGGAAGTACACAGAGGAGGAACTGCCTTAACCTTTTCCACTCTGAACTGCTCACACATTGCCTGAGGGAAAAAAAGCTGTGGTAGATAGTGACTGAGGAAGGAGCTGAAAGAGTCAACACACTGAACAACTACAAAAATGCTGAATTATTTATGCAAAGGAAAATATCTTCATCTTAAAGAATTAAGACAATCAGCCCATAAAACCTTATGGTGCAGTATCCAGTCCTAGTCCTAGGGAACAGAGGTGAGACTCTTAGACAAGCACCATAAATACTGAGCCATTTATAGGAAGATTACCTCTCACTAGCTTAATGAATGCAATCTTTTGAGTTCATTAAGTGTGCCTAGAAATTATTTGAAAGTATTCATTTAGTGAGCAAAATTAACTGTTTCAATACTATGGAAAACTGAGTGAATATTGATGGATTTGATTTGATTTTTAAATTACAATTTATATCAGGAAGGAGGAAAAGGCAAGAAAAACTAGTAAAGTGAGTGGATCCTGCGGACTAAAGCAACTGGGAATTTATCATGGGTAATATTATATGCATAAGTACTTCTTTTGCAGCAGAGAGATTGTGCTGGAGAAGCCAGTCTGTTAGACTTTAGTATATGTAGGGTAGGGGAAATCTTTGATCAGTTCAGGAAGAAGGCAAAGTGTTTATTTTCTTTAATCTCAGTCAATAGGAACAAATAAAGTATCACTGATAATAGCCCAAGGAGTCTACTGGATATTCGTATCTGGAAGGAGAACAGAGTGTAACTGATCAGTGGTTGCCTCTATCAAGCTGTATTTAGTTGGGATTTTTCTCTTCCAAATTGTCATGACTGAAGCTAGTAAAAGTTGAAAGGAGGATGGATATCTGCAAGGATAATCGTTAAGGTGTGTGTACTGCTTTCACAGCTATTAGATCAAAGCCCTTTACTGAACTATTTTATTATCAGACTTATAAATCAGCCTCAGTTCATTTTACAAACATTAGTACTGCCATCAATTACATGCATTTAGGACTAATGGTTTTACAGGAATGTTAATAGTACAACTTTATTTCCTGAAAACCATCACTGAAGACTATTAAAAGGTTATTAATTACTCCGTGTAACATGCAGAATTATTTGTTTCTGGTTTTAGACTATCAGTAAGATGGCATGTAAGTACAATTGTTAACTGAAGTTAAACTTCATGGATATCAAATTTAGTAAATGGAAAACTATTTATAAGCCATTCCAGTCCAGCCTTCCTTCATAGATATGGTCTAAGCACACCAGGACTGTTCTGCTGCTGCCTTTTAAAGCCCTTGTGGATGTGCTACAGCACTCCAGACACTGCCACCATCCCTGCAGGGACCCTGGGGGTTGGGGCAGACTGTCACCAGGCAGAAGCTGTTTTACCAGGCAGCGACAAGTGTCTGGTCACAGCCTGTTGGCTCAGGTAGAAGTGATGGATGCAGCACTGAGACCTGAACAAAACAAACAGCACAAAAGGGTGCTTGAGGAGTGAGGGTTTCACAGGAGAGAAACTTCCCTATGTAGGGTGTGTTAACCTCTTGTAGGAACGCTTTGGGCTCTGCCTCATTCCTTACCTCAGAAATTTTGAAGCACCTCCTACATTTTTTCAGGCATCTCTCATTTTACTCTCCAGCCCTCTGACAATGTAGATGTCTCTTGAGATGCACAGATTTAGCTTCAGGGCATACATAATACAGCTCCATAATACAAATTGCTAAATGTGATGTTCCTCTTTGTGTCAAATCAACTGCCTGTCCCATCCAGACCTACCCTTAGCCCATACCAGTGCTAAAGTTCTGTTTCTGATATACTAAATAATAAAACAACTGAGAATCAAGATGTGAATGTTGCACGAGCTCGTCTTATCTGCTTTCCCTTTCTAATTGTGTCATGAACCTGAGATCTCGGTTCATTCGTTTAAAGGCTGTTTACACATAAGAGGAGGAAGGAAAGACAGATCCTTTGAAGCCTGTGGAGCTACCCCGATTTCCACCAGCTGAGGAGACAGTTCCAGGAGAGCTGTCAGGCAATCTTTAATGAACTAGGTGGTGTGCAAAGCAAACTTCAGATCTCAAAGCCTGCACATTATTCAGCTTCCATTAGGTCAGATAGTTATGAGTAGAAAATATCAAAGTGAAAATCAGTTACCTTTCATAACCCCTCCCTAGGATACAGCTTTTCGCCATGTCAAGCCATGGATGTACTCTGTTCACAGGTCGTAGTAACCATGCTGCCTGAAGGAATTACAGTAAATTGGAGGTACCATTTTACAGTTGAACATTTATGTCAATCCTTCATTCCAGAGGGTTTCAACATTGCCTTGACCTTCACATCCCCCTTCAGATTGAATCTGTTACCCTCAGTGAGTATAAAGGCTATAAAGAAGCACCTGATCATAAAATCCACTTGGAATGCTTTCTTAAACCTCCACCAATTACCTATTAAAAATTCTGGGTTTTACAGGCTTGCTCTCCTAATGAAAACCCAATAATAGTATATCTGTTTTAAACTATTTCTAGCAGTCTGGAGAAAAGTCTTGACAACTTGAAATAATTATTGATTGATGTGACTAAATAAAATCATCTGAGCACTTTCATGGATAATAAGAGACGTTATCTCTTTCTTTATAAGCAAGAATCTGATCTAAAAGAAAATATATGGATGGTCTGACAAGCACCTCCCTAGATCAGCCACTATCAGCCTTGGAAAATAAATACCATTTATACGATATTAATAATATAGAAAAAATTGATTTAATTCAGAGGAGACTGAGATGCAATGAGATTATATCTTCACCAGAAAGCCTTTTAATTTGCAAGGAGCTCTTACACTGTAAAGGAAAAACACAACAGAAGTAGCTGCAGCAGAGTTTCTAGTGAGTCACCCTGAGAGAGCCGAGCATAACCAGGAGCTGCTTTGGCTTTGGAAGGCTTAAATCAGCCCAAGGAAAGAAGCTGGACCATGAAGACAAAATAGCAGCTCAGGGGGAGATTTTAATGTAGTTCTGTAGTCCTCCTTTAAAGTAGAAAAAAAAAAGATTTATTTTTCTTTGTAATTTTCACTTGCTTCTCTCCCCTCAAAATCAAGTGGGGGTTAATCTCTCTGCTTTTAAGGAACAGCTCGTTGGCTTCATTTTATTCTACATTCATCACCACTATTCCTCCCAAGGTGCACTGGCATCCCTGTTTGCAGCCAGGGTCTGGTTATTTTTTCAAATTTTTTGGTAACAGCTCTAAGTGTACCATCTGCCCTGGCTGCCCCTGGTGCCACATAAACAACTGCCTGTGACAACCTGCCTTGGTGAGACCTCTGACCTCACCCTCTTCATCATCTGCAGTTTAACTGACACTCTGCCACTGACCATGATCCTTTTCTCATAATGTTGGTCTGTTCCACATGCCCCTTTGGGATCAGTTCTATCATTATGCAGAGATGGAACTTCCGAGGCAGTTTTCTCCCCTGCCACCCGCTCTCAAGTGAAGGAGTCTGTCTGACTGTAAGCCATCTCCCCTTGTTCATACCTCATCTGTGGAGCTTCTTCTCAAAGCTTATTCTCAAATAGCTTCAAACTATTGGCAACTAAAAGTGCTTGTAGCTGACTAAATACATGAGGAGTGACAAGACAAATCACACAACCCTTGGCTGCAACCTTTCCCTATCCTCTCACACAATTAGCTGTTTCCACTCACTTAATGCATTAGTTTATCCATTAATAACTTAATCTGTGTCATGGAAACTCATGTCTTGTTTTGTACATGAGATCACAGTGTGAAAATTACATCATTTTTTAGTATGTCAGACTTTTGCACTTCGCCCTTTGCAATTGTTAATCAAAAAAGGGCAGCCTTTGTGTAAAGCATTTATATTACTGTAGGCATAATATCACACTCACATTTTATGGAGTATGAAGTTCCTGCAGAATGGAAGCTCAAGAATTAGTTATGGCTACTGCTTTCAGACAAGGAAAAAAAAAGAAAAGCCAACCTGAGAGGTTAAAATTAAAATTAGAGAGAGGCACCACACAGAGAGAGGGACAAATTCTGCTTCAATCCAAGACTAAATACCCAAGACCAAAGCTGAAATTCAGCTACTACATGTCCCAGGAGGCACTGATATTTTATACATGCTGCAGTGTTCACAGGGCTAAAGACTTGATGAGGTTGGCTGCATGGTCCTTCTGAGGAGCCACTTGCCCAGGCCACAATGCACCAGGACCTGCAGAGCAGGACTGGCCATGCCTGTAGCCTCCCTGCCAGCCTCCCCCTTGTCACTTCATTGTCTCATCCCACCAGCAAAAGAAGGCACTCCCCTGCCAGGATGTAGGAGAGTGGAGCCCAACTCCTCCTTTTAAACATCACCTGGAGCCAGCCAAAGGAGCAGCCATATTTTATACCATAGGTACGACCACAGGCTGATTTCCAGATGACTTGCTGGCACTGATTTTTAGAGGAGATCTGGAAGCCCTCTGCAGGAGAGAGAACAGTTTTCACACTACAGGGTGAAGTAAGTGATCTGGGATGTATCCTTGCCCTGAGCATATTCCACTCACAGGGAGAGGAGTCTGCCCAAGGCAATGCTGAACACTCTGGGGATGCCTGTCCTCATTCCATGCTTTGGAGGAGAACCTAGGGATTTGATTAGGTGGTTATTATGATCTGGAGATGCAATTACATTCCTGTAGCTATGGGGTCTTCAGTGGAGATTACTGCAAAAATAATTAGATTCAAAAAGATTGCAGAATCCATGCAGAGCCAAATACATTCCTTAGCCAGGGGCACCCAAACTCCACTTAGAGTTTGCTTGTCCAAGTCACTATTAGAGCTAACAAAAATAGATATATTTTTGGTCTAGGAGCTTTAAAAGGAAAGTCGACAGCTGAGAGACAAAATATATTAATTCTGACACCAGTTTTTGGCAGGATTGGGAAGACTACTGAGATTGTCTGAAAAGTCTCTGGAAGTTCGGCACTGTCCTAGCAACCATGAAAATGACATTAAAGAGAGCAGATACAGACCCTGTCCAGACCACAAACCCCACACGTACTGATCCCCAGGTCCACTGGGCTCTTTTAAAACAGCTGACATTATTTTCCAGCTTTTTAAATTTCCAGATTTTTAAATTAGCCCAGCTTCTCTGAGCTGACATAAATCTAGACAGTGAGTTAAGCCTGGAGACAGGAGAAACATATCCAGTTCTTCAATTCCCCATTGAATGCTGTGATGGGACTTGAACTGGCAAGAGGTTTGAATTGAAGCTGCTCCAGACTTTCTGTGAAGCCAGCATACCAGAAGACCTCCAATCCCCAAAGCATTTTTTTATTACAGAACAAAAAACAAACCAAACATTAAAATGAGTAAATAGGAGAAAACTCAGAATGTCTGGATGTGACTTCTCAAGTAAAAGGCTTTAAAGCAAAGGTCCTTGGTGTCCTTGCAGGATGGGATAGGTTCTCCAGCCCTGTGCTCCAGAGGTTTCCTAAACCATGCTAGCTTATGTCATCCCCACTGATGTTCACAGCTCCTTTCCTTCAGGAGCCTCTGGGACCTTACTTTGCTGCAGACATGCTCATTGCTCCTCACTGAACCTCTAGACCCCAACTACAGGCACCCTGTTCCCCCCTCCCCGCACTGCCTGGGGGCAGTTGGCAGCCAGAATCCTTCCCCCTGGCCCTGGTGGCATGGCAAAACAGTGGCTGACATCTGCTCTCATGTTAGGAGAACTCTCACTTTGCTTCTCTTTAATTCAACACCACTGGGCCAAAATAGTCTGATGTGGAAGAGGGTTTAGCTTTCTGTGTTTCACCAGTTTCTGCTTCTCTTCTGAGCAGTTTGCATACCTGTAAAATAGCTTGGGAGGGGGGAAAGAGAACACAAGGCCTTGCTGGCTGCTTCTGTTACAGACCCTCTGGCAAGCAGATGACTTTGCACACACATAGTTCTGATGGGGCAAAACAGGGACCCTGGTACTCCCTGCAGCCCCTGGTCACTGTCACTTTTGCTCCTGGTGCCCTGTGTCCCTTGTCATAGCAGGCAGAGAGCCAGGGCCAACAGGCACGAATGTGTTAGTGGTGGCTCCTGCATGGTGCTGATGTCCCTTCTCTGAGCTGTCATCCATGCTACCTTCAGCAGCAAATGGAGACAATTCAGGTATCTTGGCATTAACCTTCAAATCCCAGATCCAATATGCTTAATATAACAGAAAAAGTAGAAGAGAATGGTGTAGACTAATTTTCATCCCAGAAAAATTACTGTGTGACATCTGTCTCTTCTGTGGAGCCACAGAATGAATAAAAGTGGTTCTTGAGGTGTTTCCTTTTGTCCCACAGGAAAACAGTAAGGAATGAGGGAGATCTGTGTGTTTTATATGCAGTACTAGAATTACTGGTGTTCTCACCCTGAAATTGAGAATACCAAATCCATCTTCTAATTTTATTTGTATTAGTCATAGTGTGATGAAGCTGGAGGAGGCAAAGAAGAAAAAATTAGGACTGCCTTTATTCTCATCAGAGAAACTGTTAGTGGAACATAAAAGTCATCAGTGGTCAGGCTTAACGCTAATGACTGTTTAGCAAATTGATAGAAAGTGGAACAGTGGAAACAAAGAAAGAGAAGTTCTGAGGTAGGAAACTTTGGGCTATGTCCAGTTGAGCAGACATAGAGCCCCATGTCCCAGGAGTTGGAATGTCCCAGCTGCAGTGGCTGGGAAAAGAGGGAAAATCTTCATGGGTGGAAGAGAACTACGTGTGCTCAGCAGCACATGATCAGGCAATAGGGAATTGTGGAGAGGAAAGGAAATGACCGGTTTGGGGCATGAGAGGTGTCACACAGCCTGACACAGCATATACTGGGTGAAAAACATCAGACATCTACCAGTCACTGCTGGCAGGGTGAGTTCAAACAGCTCCCAGGCAGAATTTTAAGCAAGTATATTTTGGGCTTTGGGTTTGAAGCAGCCACTGTGAACTACACTGTAGCTGTGAGGGTGCAGAAAGGTACCATCCCCAGTTACAGTTTCAGTTCATCTTAGAAGAGTTTCTCTGAAAAATGCGCAAGAGAAAACCAGCCCCATTGGCCTGGCTGAGTGCTGGTGGAGGCTTCCATCCCATATCCCAAATTACACCTCTGTACTCTTCCGTCAGACAGTGATGACTAAGAATGGTAAATACAGTGTGTATTCCTCTGGCCTCCAAAAGCCTGTGTGCTGCTTCCAGCAACCCTTGTTCGGCTCCTGAGAGTTTTTTTAATACAGACAGTGCAAAAGCCAAAACTAGATTAAATCCACCATAATGAGTAAAAAATCTTCAAGAATTTGGTCTGGTGATCTTAATGAATGGCTGAAGAGCATGTGTCTTGGAAGACATCACCGGATTACCTGAAGAAGGATTAGTTCTTTATACAGCTCACACACATCAATCATTTAGCTTCTCATGGATCTCTTAGCAAAGTAATCTTCATGACCTTTGATTTCTGCTTTCTTTAAGAACTTATTATCAGAGCAGAATAATTAATAACAAGCATTATCCAAAGCAACCCCTAAAACAGGAATTCACATATTAGCATCCTTTTCAGTATTTTGAAAATCTTTGAAGGCTTTTATTGTTTTTATATAGAAAGAGCTCAGGAAAAATATACAGCAAGTATTCTCTGTGTCATTTGGATTCAGTTTGGTACACTTGGCCTTCACAGTGCAGCTCAGAGCTGTCTGAGGCCATCATGCTTCCTAATGCTTGGAGAGAAATGAGGCTGTGCTGCTTCACAGGGAAACTCAGTACTGACTCAGGAATCCAGTGTCTTTTGGGGAAAGAAAACCTGTATGTATCACGACAGCAAAGAAACAGATCCATTTCATCCTTACCTCTTACTAAGTCAACATTAAAATCAGATGGCTTTACGTGTAGTTCAACAGACTTATTCCTGGACTCTGGAGATGTGAGGATGTGAGGACCACAATCAAACCCTTCAGCTCCAAGAGTCATATGAATTATTTCTTCCTTAAGTAGGGTTGGTTCTAGATTTAAGGATGAAAGTGGGAGAGTCTAGCTTATGGACTGCAGCTTCATCTGCTGGCTAGATCCTCATTCACGATGGCTTACATATGCTACAAGCTAAATGTCATACAAATAGACACTATTTAGACCAGGATGGAGAGCAGAGGCTGAATCTCAGATCTTGCTTCTGCTTTTTCCTTCGTTATGCTGATATGATGCAAATACGAACATTAATTTAAATGTTTGTAGTTTATGTGCTGCTAGCACACTGTCATTGCTGTCACATCGAAGCTAAAATTCTGCTAAAATGGAGTTCAGTGATGAATTAATTAAATTGTGCTATGCCAAAAACTGGAAATCACATCTGTGCAGAATGTTTATGATACAATGAAGGATTTGAGGAGTTTGTGACCAATTACCACATCATAAACATGATATTTCAGAGAGGGGCAACCATGTCCTTTTCCACAGGCTCAGCAGTGCACCCCCTTCCTGCACCTGCACTGGGCAGTGAGTGGGTACCACAAGCAGCAAAGGCTGAAGCAAAGGAGCAAGAGGCAGTGCAGTGACTGAGCATCCCCAAAGCTTCAGCCAGTACAGCTGAGAGGGTGGGAGCAGGCAGCAAATTGACCCAGAAAAATAGTGGTGGCAACCTTGTTCCTCCCCCAGGAGCAAGAGGGAGCAGGAACTGAATTGTGACTTTCATTGGCAATTTGATCTTTGCTATGCTCCCAAGGCAGTGAGACCATGCCCTGCCCCTCACCTTAGTGTGGATTGCAAAGTCAGTGCTAAAGGAGATAACCAGCTGTAGGTCTTTCAGAGAGCCTGAATTTAATCCCCCCAGTGAGAGCATTCAGTTATGTATTTAGAAAGGAAAAAGGTTTCTACACAGTATAAATCCTTGCTTGATAATCCCAGAGCTAATGGGGAAGGCATTCGGTAGTAAACTACAGTCCTTGGACAAAGACATCTGTAACCAGACCGGAGCTCTATGATTAAACTCAAATTCACAGATTGGTTACATGCAGCTAATTTTATTCATTGAGAATACATGACCCCCCTAAGCGGATGTTTAAATTAAGTAAGAATATTGATGACAAATGTTCAAAATGTAAGACAGATGCCTGCAACTTTTGGCATGAAATTTGGAACTGCCAAGAGGTTTGGGAATACTACTCTGGGGTCATTAGGAATTTGGATATCCAAAATGTTCCCCAGCTGCTGATCTCTTCAGAGGCTGCTATACTTGGTCCTGGAAAATTAGAAAATCAGTACAGTAAGTGATGCCATATACATTGCTGGGTTGGTAGAATGCATAAACAATTGGAGAAACTTTCCCCTTTTTCTAGGAAAAATGCAGTGAAGAGAGGGCTGTTGATTTGAGTCTGGGTTTAAACAAACAGTGTAAAAAAAAAATCCCTGGTTCTTTAAGAAATTGAAGTTTGAATTGTCTGGATCTGGTCTTTCACACTGTTTCTGAGCCCAAGCATGACCACTGGAGTTCAGTTGCGTGTTGTGTTCTTGTTTCCCACGGGTGCACACAGATCTTCTGTGCCACAGCCAAGGCCACCACTGCACCCCTGGTGCTCAGCTGGTACCTATAGAAAAGGTTCTTTCTCGGGTAAATAAACAGAACGAAATCATTAAGAAAAGAGGATGAATGCTTGGTGTGTACCCCGCAACAGACACGAGCTAGAAATCCCCAGAGTATGCGTGGGGGTTGGATCTGTCACCCAGGAAGTTAAGGGAAAGAGTCTCATGTTCTTTTAATTAGCTCCACGCTAGATCCATAATTGCAATGCTATAAACATATAAACAGAGACACTTTGCATGGATCAGACGTCAGACCGAAATGGGGAATAGAATCTGTGTTTCCTGACTGTACTCTGAACTGCCAGACAGTCCTGTTTTTCCAGAGCTGAGTCCCATAGCTCCTTCACCTAGGGATTTGATGGGAACTCCAGATTTTCCTTAACCATGCCAAGCTGCCATAGGTGGGGCTTTCAATCACAACCCAACATATACCACTGCTTACCTAACTGACCTGGGAAAAACTTGCTTCGATTTATGGAGTTATGTGATCCGGCTACACTAGAACGAGGAATTCTAGAAGAACACTGAGGTGTTTGATGTCTCATTTTCCTGCCAACAGCAAGAACAATTTATCTACTTATAATTTTTTCATAGCTAGGCTGATATCTGGGAAAAAAAAGGTGTGTGTTACTAATACTGTGTTTTTCCTAAGGTTGCATGAATATAGGCCAGAATTACAGAAAAAATATTTTAATTTAATTTTGAAAAAAAAAATTAAAAATACAAAATGGCCTCTTTTTTAAACTGCTATGAAGTTTAGTGTTCCACAATGTCCACTGGCATCTTTCTCAGCAATTCATTTTAATAGTACACACTTTCTGGCAGTAAAAAGGGAGATAGCAACTAATATAATTAAGACTGCAAAACAACTTCTAAACTGAAATGTGTCTCTCGGCAGAACAAGCACAGGATTGTTCATTACAATGCTCTCCAGGAATAACAAAAACAATTCCCAAAAATGCATTATTAATAGACATTCCCAGAATTAATGATAAAACAAACCAGATGTTCTCTTACTTTTGCCTCATAAATGCAAAGTCAATATGCCAAACCAAAAACCCATCTTTGGAAAGCTATAGGCTATTTTTGAAGGTACTTTAGCTGTATTTCTCTTTACTATAAGAGACAGAATTCCTTATCTATAGTCTAAAATGACCTAGTTATGATTCTATATCTATTAATGAAGAAAGGGCTCATGCCCAAGAGAAAAGTAGATTAAATGTGATTTTATATATTTACTTTTATAGTAGTAAATATATCTTATGTATTTACTACTATATAGTAAATATATATATTTACCATGGAGCTGTCCATTTCAAATTAGACACATTTTTTATAATAGAGAAAACCACAATATTTTTACACAAAGAACACTCCACAGTCACAGTCACAACTTCCTCCTATAACAAATATTTTCAAAATATGGCTTAAGACTAAAGAATCCTTCCCCAAACAAGTGTTAGCTATATTAGTAGGTACCAGTTTGATATTTATCCATCATGGAACATGACTACTCACATGGAATATATTTCATCCCCTTGAATAAAGGTTGCAAATGTCAACTGAAGTTGATAGAAAGAAAATACTACTGATAAACAAAAATACAAAGCAAATTATACATATACTAATACTTGAATGTAATAATATCAAACATGGTGGGCCATCTGGTGTCAATCATCTGGTGAAGTGAATGGACCTGGAAAAGTTTGCATCAGATTAAGTTCTTGGACTAGTGTACAATATTTTTCTGCAGAGAATTTCTGAAGAGAAATTTTTTAAGAAAGCCATTATTAAGAAAAATTGCTTTTGAAAAGTTACAAGTGTGCATCAGGAGTAAAGAGTGAACAGTAATCAAGCACAAGGTCTGATATCAGAAATTCGGTATCTTTAGTTTGTAAATAAAATTGGAAGAACATAGATTTTCAAGCAAACAAGATTTTCAAGCAAACACTAGGTTCCTATTTTATATAAATACTTGAGTCTAACCACTATTATTTTAAATTATTGAACAGTGGGTTTTGTTTTTAGTAGCACTTTCAGTTGCCACGTGACATAGAGAAGGAAATGACAGCATTTATGCTGAAGGATGCTGTGGTGACAGGCTCTCCTGCAATATTATGTGCAGGGAGACATGGAGCTGAAGCCACTGAGGAAAAGGCAGAGGTAATTTTTTACTTTGTGAACTTCACTAACATACCATAGGTCATTGGGATGTTTTTCAGCATTGTCAATCTGATCTCTATAATGATCTCGAGACATGGCCAGGATCTCATCCAAAGACTCGTAGACTTTTAACGTCCTTTGGATCTCTTGCAAAGCTGCACTGCTGTGAAGTATCACGTGCCCTAGTGCTCCAGCTGGGAGGCACTGTGTCCCCTCTGTGCTCATACCCAGATCACCAGCCTAACTCACACTGCACACTGACCCTGCCATTAACAGTCCTCCGCTTGTCGGGTCTGTGGGATGTACCTCTAGCTAAAGCCTTTCATCGCTCCTGGATTGCACTCGAGAAGAGGAACAGTCTTCTGACCTTGCAGTGCCATAAATGACCATCTCCATTACCTCTGCCTTGCAGGCCTTGGAGATCTAAACAGTTCTGAGCCACAGGGTATCTCAAACAACAAGCTTTTCACTGGAGGCCGAACACCACACAGCCCACTTTGGGGTCTCACTGCAAGTAGGGCCTAGATATACCATATCTTCTTTCCAGACCACAGTCATCTTTCCTTCTAGCAGACTTGGTGCAGGAGAGGCACGGGTACATGCTTGGGTCTTACCCTGACAAGGGGCTGACCTGCTGCCAGGTTCCATGCCTGGACCTTGTTGTGCTACTATTCCATGGCCTATTGCTCCTCAGACACCCAGCCTCCTCACTGCAGGCTGGGATAGGCTGCAGGAAAAAGTGTGACTTCAGGAATAGCAGATCCTGCTGAGTGGCTCTGACCTGAGGCCAAGGTCAGCTGGTGGTGGGAAGCAGCTGGGGAGGAGCCACATGCTGTGCTTCTGCCCTGCTTCTTTGGCCATGAGGCCACACCAAGCACTGAGCCTGCTCAATTTCCCAAAATACGGACAAGGTGAGGCTGAGAAACCTCTCTAACCCCCCCGAACCCTTTGCAACTCTGCTTTCAGAAACAGAAAAAACAACTGCCAACGCTAATGTTTAGCTCTGCAGATGATGAGGTTCTCTTGACTTGAACACCATTTTTTTCTAAGCCTTCTTAAGGCCACAGACCCCACAGCTCCCACGTGAATCATAAGCAGCAGCTTTCCTAACAAACAGGTCATCTTCAGCCTTCCTCTCTCAAATACTACAGAGTACTGTAGATATTCATAACAAATACACACATGGCTTTTGTTCTTATGAGTGGGAACATGGGTGGGAAGATGTTAGTCCCTGTGTCTCCAGCAGGAGATCGGAGGATGAAGTGAGAAACACGATGAAAGCTGCTAAACAGCAGAGCAATTAGAAGTATGTCCCACCTTGGTTTGTATACTTTGCATTGGTCAAGAAAAACAGGACGCAGAGGTGGATGTGCTTCTCAGTAGGTATGTATACAAACATTAAATGAAAATATTGAATATTAAATAAAACAAATTTATCTAAAAGAAATAAATAGTAAAAATTTGTTTTTCCATTTCACAGCTACTGATTACTGCTCTGCCCTAATGAAGTTTGGAAGGACCTATGAGAGTCAACTTGTCTAAACTCTTGCTCAGAGCCGGGATTATATGTTGAGGAACGTGAGGTGAGGGTCGGTCTCTTCTCCCAGGTAATAATTGACAGGAAAAGAGGAAACGGCCTCAAGCTGCACCAGAGGAGTGCTGAAAGAGTGATCAGGCCCTGGTACAGGCTGCCCAAGGAAGTAGTGGAATCATCATCTCTGAAAGTGTTCAAAAAACATGGAGATGTTGTGGTTAGGGACACGGTTTAGTGGTGGACCTGTCTATGTTAGGTTAATGGTTGGACTCAGTGATTTTGGAGGTCTTTTCCAACCCTAATGACTCTATGATTCTACGCTGATGTATTTTGCATGCTACAATGGCCTAATTCTCATTCTCTCAGCTTCATGATCTGTTCTCTTTCATGTGACATTATTCTGCTGCTTTACTTGAGTCTCCCAGGCCTAGAGGTAATTAATAACAAATTATTTGGCAGAAGCCCAACTTCTGTGATTAAGACTTAAAATGTCTCAATTATTCTGTATTGAAAACCATGCAGTCAAAATGCTTTTGAACAAAAATATGTATCATTCGCCTCAAAAATCTTTGTGAAGTTTTTATGCTAATGTAAAAGAGGCATGTTGAAGCCTTCCACTAGACCTTCAGTAAGGAGGAAGATTTCTTCCTGAGATGGAAAGGGGCAGCAGGTAAACTTCACAGGAGGAGAAAATCCCACCATAGTGGCTGTGCCGGCCACCGCAGAAACCTGGTCTGATCCACAGGCTGCCCAACTCCTTGACCTCAGCAGGAACACGCAGCACCCAATCCAACCCACATGGGGAATGAGCTTCCCTGCGCCGCTGCCGTGCCCCACAGAGCTACCCAGCCTCTCTTCAGTTTAAGCCCAAGTAACACATGTAATACTTGTTTTTCGTGTCGCTGCTATCTGTAATTTACAGGCACAGGGAACTGCAGAACTAAGTAGTGATGTGTTTTTTGTGCAATAGTGATTCCCAACGGTGTGGTCAGACAAAGTTTTCATGGCCAGACTTTACATTTTCTGATTGTGGCCTGCTGGCATATGTTTGATAAACATAAAGGTTGGGAACATTACGCTTCCAAGGTCAAGCGTCGCTGTTCTCTGTAGTGGGCAAACAGGGGTGCAGTGGTTTTCAGGTGCAGCTCTCTGGCCGCAGGTAAGCTGGACATCCTGTTTCATTTTTTACATAGAGACTACGAACATAAAATTTTTGAATTGTCTGTGTATACAGACTTCCCTATTTTATCACTGTTGCACACATTTAAATGTAAGTCTCCAGCATCACATTTGTACTGTCCTGAATACATGATTTCTTCCCTTCTAAAGTGTCAGATAAGTCCTCAGTCTCAGGAGTACGAACATGTTACACAGCCCTGGACTTTTCATCTTGATAAAAGTAATCTCTATGCTTATCCAAATGTTTCAGAGCTCTGTCAGCAAACAAAGAGTAGATCTTCACAGCCCCCATCATTCAGCCCCAAGGCATTAATGAGAGCTCCATCTGTACCTAAAATGGCAGAGCACTTACAGCTTTCCCTGGATTCTCTCCAGCCGTTTGCAAACTTCCACTTGAAACATTGTCCCTGTGGCTGGGACCAGGGAGCAGGTAACAGCTTGGGGGACATCTGCACCCTACAGCCCCTCGGAGGAGGACATATTCTGTCCTACCATGTCTGCCCCCAGGCCTGTGGCACACCACTCATGCAGGAGGGTTGAGTAGTGCAGCACAAAACCCTAAACTGTCAGGAAGTTGCAGCGCTGGCTCATCCAGTGGCTCCCAGGTGAGACCAAGCAGTGGCACGAGGTGCCAGGGCGAGGATACATGGAGGGTGGTACACAGAGTCTGTCTCATGTTTGTGTTTTTGCTCCTCTCCCTGCCTTACCCTCGTTAGCATCTCGTTAGGCACAGTAGGCGGCTGAGCGTCTGTCAGGCAGATTGCACATATGGCACATTCCTGAACAACTTCAAACACCATTCCCAAGCATCTGCAAGAGCTTCTGCACCACTCCAGCTGTTGCTGTATTGCCCTAGATGGGCTGCTCTGGGTCTTTCTGCAGGTGTTTGGAGCCAAAGCGTACTCAAAGAAACATCTACATCTCATTTTTACTGCTTCTGTCCTCTTTTTGTCTGATGCCAAAGAGTAAAGAATGCAAAGATTGAAATACAGAAATCATATTTATAATATAATAAATATTGCATGTTCATGCAGCCATTTGGTCAAGCCTGTGATCTGTTGCTGGTCAAAATTCAACAATATGTACATTTGCAAAGCAGCATTGGACACAGAGAAGACACGTGACCAGTATAGAAGGACACTAAGGGAATTATCAGACTTAAAGAAACATAAGAGTTAAAATTACATTCCAGTTTAGTGGCTGGAGATGTCACTTAGAACTCTGGAATAAAAATTTTTGTATATTATCTCAGACATTTTAAAGTGAGCAGTTTATGATGCA